>JASDQU010818416.1:7470-35583 GCA_032191745.1 Picea mariana | reverse complement strand
ATAAGAAAACACTTGCAAGGGCACCTTAAAAGAGCACTTAACCTATAAAACATTGAGCAGAAAGTGGGATGACTGTTTGCTGTCCTAAAACAGCAAAAGAAGACAGCCATACAGTTGAAACTTAGAGCCATACTAAGGTCAAGGACAGACCTTAGATGGCAGCCTCATAAGACCTTAGAATTTCTACACTCGTAGATAGAGAAGACACTTGTCTTTCTAGATCTTGGATCCTAACACTTTGGGATCTTCCAATTCTTAATACTTTATTTCCTGACTCATTTTGTTCAATCATCAGTTGTTGGGCTGTTGTAGGTGTAATTCTAGACTATACAGGTTGATACTCAGCGAACCATTCATCTAGTATTGTAAGCTTGGCGAATCCAAGAGTGAGGGGTGTAACATTTCCTAGACCAACCACCACGCTTTCGGAAGTAGCGCGCTGAAGAAGTTTAGGATTGAGGGCAGGCATAGTAGTAGAGACAAAGGGAAGACAAGTTGTTGTATGTACTTGCGCAATTTCAGAAGATTCGGCCATATCAAATCCGGAAAACTGGACATATGCCTGGAGAAGGGAAGAAATGTAGGGGTCTGTGAGAGAGACTTGAAATCGGGGTAATACAGACGACCAAACGGGGCCATTATGTAGAGGGGCTTTAAAACCAAAGATTAATGCATCTGTAAACTGGTTATGACGAGAGTCGATAATACAACTGAGCACAGAGGTATTTAAACCAGGGCGGACTAACGGATTTATACCAAATTGGATGAGACCAAGATGGACATATTTATATCCATGTTCTAATCCCCAATCAATGTCAGATTGTTGGATTAAAGGAATTTGGTATACACTATGTCCGAGAGAAAGAGGAACGTTATGGGAACAATAACGAAACAACGTAGATGCACAGAACTTGAACATAGGGAGATCATATATTTTAGAAGGTTCTATTTCTGGCATGCGCCAGTTGACATCAGGCTCATATTCTTGAGTTATGAGTCTGGTATTATACAGAAACTTGAGTGATGTAGAATTACTAAGAAAATATTTATACCATGAACTGGGTTTATATTTGACATCAGCCGAGAGATCATA
The DNA here is from genome assembly GCA_032191745.1 of Picea mariana. Taxonomy (NCBI): domain Eukaryota; kingdom Viridiplantae; phylum Streptophyta; class Pinopsida; order Pinales; family Pinaceae; genus Picea; species Picea mariana. The sequence continues at coordinate 34,490 of JASDQU010818416.1, read as the reverse complement.
TGTAGATTGGCCTTTCTGTGAATCCATATTAAACTACCACTCCGGAGACGTTTCGCTCCCAACCATTTTTTGAAAAATGTGCTCCCGCTTCGCTCCCACGCTTTGGCAACACTGCTCTTGACAAAAAAACTGAGTTAGAGAATACGATCTCAACCTTATAAGATCTTGACTAAAGTTACCTTATAGTTTTAACTTTGACTAGAAGTTCATAATGCCATAACAGCCAGAGACATATCAAGTTAAACCTGGAGAGTGTGTTGATCTTCTGAATGCACTAAATCCAAGATTACTACTTTCAACAAGATCCCTTGTACATTTCTTGCAAACACACTCGTGCTAATGATACAAATTAAAAGAACATGTATAGGTGCATACCTTTGTTACCCAACTATGACGGTAAACCTTAGAATGACTTTGTTGGACCAAAGGCTTAGCTGCTAGAGGATTCGTAAACCTCATAATGTTTCTTTCAGTAGATTTCTCTAGGGAAAAGCACACACTTTCTTCATGCTAGGTCTTATGTCTTCATAATTTCCTTGCATTTTGACTTTTTGACTGTTCAACCTTCTAGATTTTGACTTGGTCAAATGTAGACTTTGACCAAAATTCCAAACTTGACATTTTGGCTTGCTGAGAGTATCAGGAGGTGCACTAGGCTAGGGCGCACTAGTTTATCCAAGAATTAGGTCAAGCACTTCACTTAAGGTGCCTTAACACAAGGGTTAGGGTTTCATTGCTGCAACCAAAACTTTCACTGCAACTGCAACTGCAACTGAGCAAATCCTCCCAATCTACTTTCCAGTGGCTAGACTATCCAAAGATAGTGTGGGCCCATAACCTGTTAGAATAATAGGTGTGCTCATTTCACCGTAGACAATATAGCAATATTGTCACCCAACCATAGGCACAAAGGCCACCCCCGAGCACCTTAACCTTGACAAAAAGAATAATTTCGAAAGCAAACCCTAGAACCAATAGCCAACCAAGGTAGCGTACCTCTCTCTCCAAAGCTAGCATACCAGGCAGAAAGTCCAAACCATAACCAGGCAGAATGTCCAACCATAACCAAAGACCAAGTCACCACTGCAGCAGTTGCAGCTCTCCTCCAATCCTGCGCACCAATTGTCCTTATGCAGTTGTGAGAGTGAGTGAATCCGAATGAGCTCTAGCACCCTCTATTTATACTGCTCCAACTCACCTAATTGGGCCGACTTCTCTTCCCGGAGGCTAATAACTCAATATTAATTATTATCTTGAGCCGACATGTCTTCTAGGGTTATTATCCAATGTTTTAGGGTTTCTCTTGCTTCCTGGAATATTCTAGTCTCGTCAAAGGCTACACGTAGAGGTTAATACCTCCCGCAGCTACCATAATATCAACAAAATCGATTCTAAAGCACTGTGAGTGGGAAGGCCCCGTGGTAGGCTCTTATTCGCCATCACATAAAGAATATCGTCCATGTAGACGACAAAAAGGGGTCCATTCTAGGGTCTATGATGTCGGTGTTGGGTCCAATGCTATAAAATTTCAAGGTCAAGCATACTCAAGGACTTGGCAATCATGGAAACTAGTGTCCACAAACTTATATTGGGACTTTGATGGTCTAAGAAGCGAAAAGGATTTCACAACAAGGTTTATACAAACTTTTCTCTTTGATAGGGAGCAAACTAGTTTAATTCCTTGTTTTGTAGAATGAAGTTGGCTAAGCAAGACTTTCACACTTGGGGTAATTAATGGAATAAAGAAATGAAAAGGGGGAGTATGACATGTGAATCCACCCCAAAATTATCTGAAAAGGGCTGCATAAATATCCATGATATATCCCTTATGGATACAAATCCCTTAAGTGTCTAAGAAGGTTCCAAATCTAGGAGAAACATACATAAAAGAGAAGTCTTCGACCAGAATCATGGGACATTTGTAGAATTCCCAGGGTGGTTGAAGAGCTTGGTTTGACATATATACGAGCTCAAAAACGAATTCTACAAGCTATGAATGGGAAGGCCCCATGGTAGGATTGTGTTCACCAGCACATAAAGAATATTGTTCATGTAGATGGCAAAACAAGGCCTTTTGGATTCTATGATGTAGGTAATGGGGCCAGTAATTTTAAAACTTCAAGGTCAAGCACACTACAAAGAATTTACCAAGCATCACAACAAGCATCCTAGGTATTATATTAAGACTTTTATGGTCTAGTAAGCGATTGGGATTTGGAAACAAGGTCTACATGGACTACTCCCTTTGATAGGGACAAATTAGTTTAATTCCTTGTTTTGAAGAAAAGAAGTTAGCTAAGAAGACCTTTTTCACTTGAGGAGACTCGAGGGAAAAAGATATGAGAGGACATATATGACATGTGAATCTGTCCCAAACATATCCAGAACTAACCACATGAAGATCCATGTTATATCGCTTACGCATATAGATCTATGATGTATCTGAGAAGGTTTCAGATCTAGGATAAACATGGAAGGAAGATAAGTCTTCCACTAGCATCATGGAACATTTGCATAATGCCTAGAAGAGCTTGGTTTAATATATATACAAGATCAAAGGGATTTGTTGTCAACTAAACAGATTCTATGGACTACGAACGAGAAGGCCCCATTGTATGCTCTTGTTTACCATCACATAAGGAATATTATCAATGTAGATGGAAAAAAGGAGCTTTATGGGGTCTATGATGTAAGTAGTGGAGCAATTGTTTTAAAATCTCAAGGTCAGGCATGCCCAAGAGGATTTGGCAAGCACCACAACTAGTATTCTAGGATTTATTTTAGGACTTTGATAGTCCAAGAAGCGAATAGGATTTTCCAACAAGGTCTAGACTCTGTACAGATTTTTCCATTTGATGGCGGCTGCATATTAGTTTGATGCATTGTCTTATAGAAAAAAAGGTTACCTAAGAAGGGATTTAACAGTTGGGGAAAATTATGAAAAGGAGAAATTGAGGGGTGGGGTGGGGTGGGGTTGACATGCAAAACTGTTGCAATTGTATCGAATGGACCATGTAAAGATCCATGCTATATCCCTAATGGATATGAATTCATAATGTATCTGACCAGGATCTGGATCTGCTACATATCTGGGAAAATATAACAAGAAGGGTAGGGAATCAGGCAACATGGCAGAATCCCAATTAATGTGACCATTCTTGTGAAGGCATTTCTAATATATAGTTTTTATTTCCTCCCTTTTACATGTGGATTTGACTCCCAACATCCTTAAAATGGTAAATGTAGTAATTTATGTCACCATAGTTTTCTCAACAAATTTTGCTTGAGCACATGATAAGAAATGTTGACACTAGTGTTGCAAAAATCAGACTTTGGAATGACACAACTAGCGTCCGAAATCATTGACTTGTAAAATTCTCTGGAAAAAAATGGCTAAATCAGCAAATATTAAAAAAAGTATATATTTTCATTTTTTTGAAAAAAATATATAAACTTAAGATTCCTTGCCATGGACTAAACACCATGTTTTCATTACAACAACCCATTGGAACGAACGTTTCAAAAACAGAATCACAATCAGCAAGAAAATGTGTGAAAAATGAAACCCATAAATGCATTTCATAAGCAGATAAGCACCTAACAGGAGAGTTTAAAAAAAACACAAAAATCTCATCCAATTTGTGATTTTTGAGAACAGGTGATTTTTTCACAATTACTATTAGTATTCATTTTGGGAACTAATCACTGAATTTTCAGCTTTTTTTGCAACACTGGTTGACACCTCTGTAAATTGTTATCATTACAAGGGAGGAAAAAGATTATCAAGTGTGCATATCAGCAAAAGAGCTGATCCCAACTTGGCTTCCCATATTTTAATCCAAATTTAAACTATTTACTGTTTGCCATCCTTGGAAGAATGAAGAAATACAGATGTATCCAAGGAAAAAGGAGCATTTTATCTTTCAGTCTCCAGTCTACTATTGTTCATATATCATCAAATGTTCAAGCATATTATATTTCTCTCTTCATTTGCAGGATGACACTGTATGCAAAGATATTCCTCAATAAAGTTTTCCCTAATAGATCGTTTAATCTTCTCATGACATACTTCATTCAACGTACTGCTGGTCCCAATAAGAAAAGACCCAAATATCTTCCTCATAATAGATTGGTCAGGAAGACAGCATCCACACAACCAGACTACCCTCTTCACAACACCAGCATTCTAAAGGCCAAAATACTGTCATCACCAACTTCTTCTCCAACTTTGATGTTGGAAGCTGAGGCTTTTAGCCTAGCTATCTTTGCTGGACCACTAATGTTCTGTAAGCAATTTCAGATCTCTAAGGTTCGTGATTGCCCCTATGTAAAAGGAGAAGGGAAAAATATGCTTTCTAATACTCTGCAAAAACTAAGAAGGCCAATCAGGCCCACATTCAGGTTCATGGATCACTTCTAGTTCTAACAGTTATTATATGCACGGATGGAAGAAATTTTGCATTATGAAACATCCAGTAGATCTTGTCTGTTGAAACTTGAACCCAATGTTTGTTAATCACAAGTCAGGCTTTACAAACTTTCACATTTTGTTTTGTTTTGAATCATGATATATAAGAAACATGATTTGCTTCTATGTAGAAGGCACTTAATCGTAATCAAAAAGAAGATAGATAGCAATTTCGTGAGTCTATTCTCTGGATAGGAAACTGAGGAAATTTGTACCCAACCAAGCAAAATTGTGACGATAGAATGTACAGGGAAAGAACAGTGAACTAAGCTAAAATAGAGTTGAAAAATCTTCCCTGATATAGTATTTGGCATTATTAAGTTCCATGAATAGAAATTGACAGAAGGGAAAAGTACCTGATGAGGAACTTCAAATATAAACACTTCATTCCAGTTGACTGCGCCAACTGCATGAATGTTTGTCTCTGTCATCAATGGCCTAACACATCTAGACCTTGCACTCTGAGGAAAAGGCTTTTGATCCTCTGATGTTTGTGTTGTGGTAACTAAACGGAGAGCACAAAAGAAGTTTTGCCCATTGCCATCTTCAGTCAACATTAACTCCTGTGAAACAAAGCAAGAAGAAAACCCAAATTTGCAAGATACCATCAAAAACAAATATTAATAGTTAACCAACAAAAGAAAAGAAATGAAAAGCACTGAATGAATCTCTTATACCCGCGCATCTAAAATATGAACAGCAACATAGTATCGAGAAGCCTTTGTCTCTGTGACAGCATTCAATCTGTCAGGAAACCTTGGAGGTGGAAGGTGCACAAGAACATTTCTGTCAGGTTTCAACAGCTCAATATCTTCAAAATTGTCTCTGTACTGTCGGATATACAAATCACATCCAAGTCTATTTTCTATGACTAATTTCTCAGAATCATCCACTTGTAGAGCAGATGCATTCTGATTCAATACAGGTTCACCATAGTCATTAATATCCTGTTTTTCATTGTGAGGATTCAAGAATAAAAAATATAAATTAGTGCATCTATATCATAATCATATGAAACAGCCTCAAGAAAACACTTATCAAGCCATTAACTAGGAAGAAAGCATGTTCTTTCAAATAAAAACCTTTTCAAGCTGCATTGCCATTCGGGCCTGTTGTTCATGCTCTATTTGTTTTCTCCAAGCAAGTATCGATCCTACAAATGTTTCTACATTTGCTGATGTAATATTCAAATTTACTACATTTGTTGCTGTAATTCGAACACGCTTCCCAACTCTCAATGGCAAGTCAGAATTAGCATCATATGCTTCATACCTACAGATAAAAGCAACAAAATATCAACTCATTTTCCATACGACAATAAGCCTTGCCACTTGACCTATTTTATATATCCTGATTCCTATCTTAATTGTTGAACTACAAAGCAATTGATGATTTATTACAGATTAAATAGCTAACAATAACCTACATAAGATATCAAGATATAACAAAAATGATCTATGAGGGGTGGCAGGTGTGGAGCACGCGGGTGGGGTCATTCTTGACCCCGAAGGCAATCAGCAAACTTCCTTTGCATGGGGTCTAGGTGAAGCTACCAACAATCAAGTCAAAGCTTTGGCTCAGCTTCAAGGTATGACAATTTTTGAAACAAAAAGGGATAAGCCAGATCTTGGTGATAGGCGACTTTTCAGGAATTATCCATCATATGGTTTATAGATCTTCACCACAAGAACCACAATTGAGCAGCTGGATATTCAGAGCACAAAGAATAGCAGAGAGCTTTTAGTCAGTGAACTTTATCATGTATTGAGAGGGCACAACCCATCGGTGAATGAGAAAGCAAATGAAGCTGGAAACTTGCAACCAGGAATAATGAGAATAAAAGGGGCAGACTTCGTTTTTTGGCACCTCCCATAACTCTTTCTTTCAGCACATAGCCAAGCATGAACCAATCCAATATAATGGACAAGTGATGAGCGCTATTGGAAAGGCATAACGATCATTAATGGAGCCAAGCCCACGAGTATCCTCATACTTCACCTCGCAGGAGGTCTTCCTTTATTACCCGGCCAATATGGGAGGGGATAATGAACGTGGTATTCTGTCAAGAACAATCTGGATGCTGTTTCTTGCCCCAGAATCAGTCACCCTAAAAATTTGCTGGAGACAGGTTTGGGAAGAGTTCAGTGAAACTGGCACAAGTGCAGGATTGCAACTTGCAAACAGTATAGACGGTTGCAAGTTGGACGTTTGAGCAGGATTGGGACTGATGAGATGGCTAACTCTCATGGGAATTCCAAGAGATGTGCAATTTGTGAAAACACCGACCTGCACAGACGTATTAGAAGGTGTAAGCAGTAAGCACCACTATGCCAAAGAACAGGAATGTCTCTTTATGTGAGGAAATGGGAGGGCTGGACAGGAGGGCTGGACAAAAGAATGGGAGGAAAGAAACTCATTGGAAACCCAGGCATTTCAAAGACAAATTATTGGTTCAAGTATGCAGATGGAGAAAATCAAGAACAAACATATGCAGCTGGACATTAGCATGGAGAACAGCAACCAGAGGTTAGAGGATGTGGAGAAGAAAATGCGACTGTTTCAGGACCAAATATCAAAGCTGGAGATGAAGCACAAGCCAGTCTCTGAGGCGATGAGGTATGCAGCTTCCCCTGTTCTTTCTGTGGGATCTTTCAGAGTTAAACAATTGGCAGCAAATGAGGAAGATACCGTTCAGCAAGACACAGCTCAAGCCAAGAAACAGTCATCAATTATCTTCCGATCAAAGGCTGGTAGCAAGATGGAAGCCCTCAGCAGGTATGGTCCCTTTAATTCCCGAATTATGCAATGTTTTGTAGAGTAGAGGCTAGCCCCTCTTTTTAGGCCAGTTTGTTAGGCTTTACACAAGTAGAGCAGTTAGCTCCAGTAATAGAACTGTAAGAATAGAGAACATAGAAGACAATTATGCTGTTACTTTGAGAACATTGAAGTCTTTAAGACAGTTTTTCTCCATAAATTTTTGTATTAGACTGCTGGACGGTTCAGCCGCAGCCCCCTTTTTAATACAGATATACCTGTTTCTGTTAAAAAAAAGATGGATGATTTTTACATGATAAAAACAAAGTATCATAGTTACTTGAAAATTCCGTCAAACGGCTCAATTAGAGGTTCCCATGCTTCCAACTGAGGATTGAAAGTGGAAGCAGCTACTGACGAAACAACTACCACATTCAAAGCTTCCGGTCGACCATGTGCAGCAAGATTTATATTTGTTAGTGTATTGTCCACTAGAGGTGTCACCTGTACACAATAATGAAAAAGCTCTTTAGCTGCCATACTTTAGCAAAATGTAAAGAGTATACGTACTAATTCAGTTTGGATTTTTAGCAAAAAAAGTTCCAATTGCAAGTTTTCAAAATTAAGCAAACCCTACATACCATTCCACGCAGATTATCCAAAAGTGTTATTGATAAACAACCAATCTTCATTTCACCACTAAAGTTCTCATGCAATTTTTGTTTCCCAGTATCTGCAAGCCCATATGCCATCCTACTTGCTGGTCTTTTCAGGTCAGGCATTGCAATAAATGTGCTAGCCTGTAAAATGAGCACATGGTAAATATTGATCAATTGATGAGAGGATAAAAATAACTTGATACTTTTGCTATACATAAAATTTCCGTAGATTTCTCATTGCAAAGGCAAAGTAAAATGCAGAAAATGTATTTGTGCCAATCCCTTGAAATTATGATACTAAAACCACTTTCATTTTGCCTTTTAAACAATAAAACAAACTGATATTCAATTAATCTTTCTCACAGTTTAAAATAGAAACTAGCAGCAAGACAGTACATAAATAAATACTTACAAACCTGGTTTTCTACTCTCCATAAGCTACAACCAGATGACCCCTTAAGACCTGGCATGCTCCAGACAGCTTTCTTGGACATATTTGCCTGATTTACAAGGTCCATACGCACACAACGCACTGCATCTAAGGGAGGTAGAGTCGCTGATCTTGAAGCTATGCAACCCAATGATACAAAACCAGGAGGTGCAACAGGGAACAACATAAAAGCATCTTCAAGACCCTTCCCAGGTATTTGTGTTTTCTTAAATTTAACAGGCTTCTCAAGACGTCCAGAATTGTCATCCCTCAGAACTACACCCAAACCCGGTGGGTCCAACCTAATGTCATTAAACCAAAAATTTTGATATTTAACTTAGTGAGTAACACCAATAATCAACATGGTTTACTAAAAAGAAGAAAAATATAAAGTGCACAGCCACATTAAATATTTAAATATCACACTGTATTAAACAGGTGTTCCAACAATTTTCAAAGACTAAAGTTTAAACATTACCCTTCAACAATGCTGTCACCAATAATAGCATAACCAGGAGGTGGTACAGGTCGCCAAATAGAAACTGCACGTCTAGATTCACTGCCCTTGTCCCACCATATGAGATCAAACTGTGAGGTTGACATATAAGAACGAGCCAATCTTGCCATGGATGCTGTTCTGTCCCATCGAGGCATGCTTGGTCTATGATCTACCCCATGCTTGCCTCCAACATCAGATTTTGCATTCATTTCGGAATTTGTTGTTTCCTCGTGCAAATCAGAGTTAGCAAAATTTCGGTGGAGCATTTCACGCAAATCACAGACCACAGATTTTGGAGGAGGTTCAACAGATGTGTGTGCAAAGAAAGAGCCAACAGCATTTTCTATCCACCAAATACTGAAGCCATTTTGGTCCCTTTGAACAGAAGACAGCCAGTTTAAGAAAACAAGGTACAAATATTCATTGTTTAAACTTTAGACTACACAATGTAAATCATATATAAGGATCTATCATGTTAAAACACATGTCAGCACTGGTTATTTCTACAAGCCAATGCAATTTTCATGTTATCAAATAATGATGGAACAATTAAAAAGGTTAAAAAAGAAATCAGTGATACCTTGAATTAGGAGGAATGTAGTATATACAATCAGAGAACATAGCAGAAGTTAGAAGATCAGATCGAATACAATTAACAACACTAGTTGATGGAGGAGCTTTGCCAATTTGTGCAACACAACCAAGAACAGTATATCCCGTAGGTGCTATAGGCATCCACACTGAACACTCCACGTCTTCATCAGGACTGTAGGACTCTGCTCCCAGATGATTTAAACTAAAGAAAGACCAAACTAGTTGAAAGCCAAGAGGTTTTTTCACACGGCCATATGTATTGCTGACTGCCATTACAGCTTGGGATGGAGGCACAGATCTAGAAAGAAAGCGAAGTAACAATTATGAAGAGATAATATGCTTTATATTGTTGTGGCGACAATTAATTATCATACATTAAATCACCCCGGTGAGGACAAAGACAAAAAGTCCTATACCACAGATAACAGATCAATCTTTATTCTAATACCATTTGCATAAGTCAATTTACAACTTCCTACAGTAGAATGATACATACCCCAATGTAACACAATCACCTAGAATAACATAATTTGAAGGAGGACGAGGTCTCCAAATAGCTATATGCTGATTAGAACCATTTCCTGTTTAAGATAAGGCCCAGTTTATGACGAGCAAAGTAGAAGAAAAACACAGAAAAAAATGTAGACATTCTGTCATTGCTTAACACAAATACAAAAAGCAAAAGCAAAAGCAAAAACACAGGGAACAATTTTTGAAGCATTAATTGAGTAAACTACTGCACTCCGAACCTCTTTTATCGATCCAAATTCTATCAAAATGTGTGCAACGGGATAAAGCATTTGCACTTCCAAATTGCAATGCTGCAACTGTTTCATCTTGCAACCGAAGCAATAGGCGCAGAACACTCAGAGAAAGATGAACATAAATATCTGTTGTCATAACTGAAACACTAGTCTTATCCTGAACACAGGTATATTCGCCTGATATATCCACTGGATCAAGCACCGCAAGACCAGAACCACTTTCAACAGTAAGGCCTTTAACAAATGCACGGATCCATTTATCATTTTCTTTTGCAGCATACCTGTAAGTCAGCAAGTATAAATTTACACTAGTAAGAACCAAGGAATATTACAAAGGCCGTTTTGTTAGTTTTCAAGTCTGATGACTTAACAAATAATGTTAAATTGAAAAAAACAAAGAGAAAAAATTATATAAAAGGCTGAAGATATAAACAACCTCGTTAGTTAATATGAAATCCATCATGACGATTTAAATATCTTTCTTCAAGCTTACAACACTAGGCAAGACTAGAATATTCATTTTGCTTTATTTGAAAACTGGAAAAATAATCAGGGCACAGAATCAGTATTCTACATTAGTTAAAACAGATTTATATAGAATTTTATGTTTGTGAAACAATTGCTTCCTGTATTGCCATTACAGTTTTATATGCTTACGCTTAACTCCCTAGATCTTAGATTCGATCCACTTTCATCTTGCTTCCATAGAAGTTGCCCATGCACTCCCACTTTGTATTACAAAAGCTGTCTTGTTAGTTTTCAAGTCCTATGATTTAACAACTAATGCTAAATTGAACAAAACAAAGAGAAAAACAAATTATATAAAATGCTGAAGATATCAACTACATCATTAGTTCATATGAAACCCATCACAGTAATTTAAATATCTTTCTTCAACCTTCTAACACTAGGCAAGACTAGAATATTAATTTTTCTTTCTTTGAAAACTAGAAAAATAATGAGGAACAGAATAAGTATTCTATGTTAGATAAAATGGATTTATATAGAATTTTTATGTCTCTGAATCAAATGCTTCCTTTATTGGCATTACAGTTTTATATGCTTAGGCTTAAGTCCTTACTACTTAGATCTTAGATTAGATGTGCTTTCATCTTTCTTTCATAGGAGTTGCCCTTGCACTCCCACTTTGCATTGACACAGATGTACTTAGAAGTCCCATTGACCTTTTTATAGTCATTTGTTAGACATTAATAAACTTATCTAATCTTATCTTCTGAAAATCTGTCAATTACTTCATCAAATACTTTCCCTTGATACTTTTCTGTAAAATGTTTGGCTATGATAGACAAATTACGAACATTAAATTGATGTCCAGTTTTGCCCGAAGCAACTTTTCCCCTTTCAAGATATTCTCTGAAGACCATTTTGTGCTGTCATAGAATGTAAGCTCTGGAGCCACAGCCTGCAAAATTCCCACAGAGAAAGATAGCTGAGTAGATATACACCTGCTAGGGATTTTGAAATATCAATGCCATGGTAAACTAAGAATAATCCAATAACCAAACTGTAAAAAATAAATTAAAAGCAAAATAGGCTAAAACAATAGGAAAACTAGAAGCAGAAAAACAGATGAACAGAACTTGCAGGGTTTGTTAGGCAAAACATATTCAGAACTGGCTTCTGGTACAAAAGAAATGTTGATATGTTCTAAGTTTTTTTTCAATATATGTTTGTTTTCATGAAAGCATCATAATCAAAGCTTTGTTTCCAAATCATATGCCTAGGTGAATGGATCTAACAACCAGCTGTAACTTGGAATTTATGCGTTACAACCTAAGTCACCTGACATGATGACACAGGACACAGAGCACATGGAAATATTGTTAGAAAAGTGGGTTTGCTCGTTTAACCATAGACAATATAGCAATATTGTCACCCAACCATAGGCACAAATGCCAACCCCGAGCACCTTGACCTTGACAGAGAGAAGAATTCCGGTAGAAAATCAATAGCCAACCAAGGCTAATGCACCAAGCAAAGATAACCAAGACTGATCAGAAAGTCCAACCCAGAAAGACGGAAATTACAGGTTGCAGTAACTGCAGCTGCAGCTGCTCCCCAGACTTGCGCACTACTGGATTTCTGCAGTTGCGACTTGTGTGTTGCAAATGAGCTCTGGCGCCTTATATTTATACTGCTTTCTCCAGGCTGTCTGGGCAGACTTCTCTTTCTAGAGGCTAAAGACTCAATATAAAATATTCTCTTTGGCTGACTTTACTTCTAGGGTTATGTCCAAGTCCTTTAGGGTTCTTCTTGCTTCCTGGAATATTCTAATCTCATCAAAGGTCACAAGTGGAAGATAAGACCTCCCGCAGCTACCATAACATCAATACTCCCTCCTAGCTAGGGAGGTATAAAGAAGGAAATGGTCTTGAACACAAACAGACCATTCAACCGGTAGCATCATCATAGCCACATGGGCTATCTCATGATCAATTCATGAGCACCGTCTTCATTATCCAACTGGATAATCTCCATGACAATCAATACAATGTCATCTAACAGAACACAACTATGTCCATCCATAGTAGTACATAACTACTATCCAGTGGTACACAACCATACCAAGTAGCACACGGCTACTAACCAGTGACACATAGTCACAATCAGTGGAACACTTCCACCACAATAGTATACAACTACTATCCAGAGACATACAGTCTCTACAACAGTCATATCATATGATATCAACCTGCATAAACAATATCATGATACAAGTTGAGTCATCTGGGCCATTCTTCCACTCACATCTGTGAGATTTGGAAGAGCATCCGCCCTCATACAGTAAAAGAATCAACCATGGGCTATTTGGACTATTCTTCCCAAGCATGGAAGAATAAATGTCCCTGATTTCTGAGCCTGGACCATTCACCTAACTGGGCCATTCCTCCAACACTAAACATTGTGCAACCTGGATAGAATGAGTCTGTCCTAGGGAATGTCTGTACCTGATTGTTGAACCTGGACCATTCACCTAACTGGGCCATTCCTCCAGCACAAAACATAGTGAAACCTAGAGAGAATGAGTCTGCCCTAGGGAATGATTGTCCTGCACCAACCTCCAAAACGGACCATTCTTCGAAACTGCTCACAACTGTGAACTTCGAAAGAATGATTGCACGACGAGGTAGACCATTCTACTTGACCACTACTAAGAGTGACTGCCAAGAAGAATGACTGTGCTAGACCATTCCCCCACACTGGCCACAAGAAGAATTGTTGTCTATGGTACATCAGCAATCTATCGGTCCATTTTCATTACGAAAATGATTGTCCGATCTGGACCATTTTCCGAACTGGAAAATGCCTGTCCATCAAAAATCTCAAGCTACTTTCCGAACTGGAAAGGAACTGCCCATCCTGGACCATTTTCCAAACTGGAAAATGACTGTCTGTAAATCAATAGTATATATATCAGTGCTCCCTCCCAACCTGGGGAACCATCTCTTCCCTTTCAACTAAGGGAGTTATCTCCACGAGCCCCATCTTGTCTCGTAAGTATGCAAACTTTATCCTGGAGAAAGGCTTTGTCAAAGTATATGTTGTCTGCTCATCTGTGGAGATATACTGGAGCTTCACTTCTCCTTCCTGAACTTTATCTCGAATAAAGTAGTATTTGATCTCAATGTGTTCCAACCATTCATGAAACATTGGGTGTTCGGATAGCCTTATACAACTCTGATTGTCACAGTATATTATGGTCGAATCTGGTACCTAATCAAATAATCCAGAAATCAACTTCCTCGGCCATACTGCTTTTGTACATGCCTCACATGTTGCGATATATTCTGCTTCTTCTGTGCTAAGTGCGACAAACTTTTGTTTCTTGCTGCCCCAAGATATCATAGCAGAGCCCAAGTTGAAACACATCCCTGAACTACTCATTCTGTCTTCTGCACTCCCTGCCCAATCTGAATATGTGAATCCATGAAGTTGTATATCATTGGATGAGGTATATCTTAAACCATAGTTTAGCATCACACGAATATATCTTAGAACATGCTTTGCAGCTATCCAATGCTCATGTTTGGGTTCTACCTGGAACTGGCTTAGGGTGTTTACAACAAAGAAAATATCTGGTCGAGTATTCACTAAATACATTAATGACCCAATCAATTGTCGATATAGGGACGGGTCTACTAGATCAGAGTCTGAGTCTCTTACTTTCCTTATATCTGTGGTTATAAGAGTGTCCATGGATTTGCAATCCATCATTCCAAACTTCTGAAGAATCTTCATTGCATACTTTCCTTGTCCAAGGAATACTTCACCACGCTTATGCCATACTTCTAGTCCCAAGTAATAATGCATGAGACTGAGGTCTTTCATATCGAACTCAGAAGCTAGTTCCTTCTTACATTGGGTGATGAGAGACTCTTCACCTGTCAAGAATAAATCGTTGACATATATTAGTAGAATCACAGGTGCATTGTTCACGACTTTGTAGTAGAGATTTGGATCTGCATGACTCTTGGAGAAACCAAGTCTTATTAAGTAGTTGTCTATTCTAGCATACCAAGCTCTTGGAGCTTGCTTGAGTCCATACAGGGCTTTCTTTAGTCTGCAAACATGAGTGTCTCTGGACTCTGGAGTGTACTTCAAATCCTTGAGGTTGTTCAATGTATACTTCTTCTTCGATTGCTCCATTGAGAAAAGTCGCCTTTACATCCATCTGATGTAAACTCCATCCCATGGAAGCAACAAGAGACATAATGGCTCTAATAGAAGTATATCTGGCAACAGGAGTGAATGTCGCGTCATAATCTTCTCCCTCCTTCTGGGAGAACCCTCTAGCTACGAACCTTGCCCTGTATTTGTCCACGCTTCCATCTGCTGCATGTTTGATCTTATAGACCCATTTTGAAGTTACTATTGATTTTTCTTTGGGTCTAGGCACAATTTCCCATACATCATTTTTCATGATGGACTAGTGTTCTTCTGTCATGGCTTCTTTCCATTGTTTCTTCTGAGCTGCCTCTTCAAATGTGGTGGGTTCTTCATTTAGAAGCTTTGTCATACATGTTGCATAGCTGGAGAATCTTTTGGGATTTTTGTTTTTTCTGAAGGTGCCACTTGGGGCTTTGAGTCTTTCTGCTTCTTGTAGAGTAGCTTCAAGCCAAGCTGGACATTTCTTGGTTTTGGGTACAATGACTAATTCAATAGGTTGACATGGTTGCATCGGATGATCAAGTTGTTTTGTTTCTTCATTCTGACTTTCTGGAAGACATGTGCTTTCTTCTTTAGGCTCTTCATACTCTTCTTCTTCTATAGTTTCTTTTATGGATTTCTTGAAAGCCATATTTTCATTGAAGGTTACGTCTCTGTTGTCTTCAACCTTATCTTGTTCCGAGATATAGATTATGTAGGCTTTGGATGATTCACTGTATCCCACAAATATGCCCTTCTTTCCTGAGGGTTCTAATTTCTTCCTTTTATCCTTGGGGATGTGACTATAAACAGGGCATCCAAAGATTCTTAAGTGTTCCACATTACATTTCTTTCCTAAGAAGGCTTCTTCTGGAGTCATATCCTTCAATATGCGGTGGGGACTTCTGCTCTAAACATATATTGTTGTCATGGCTGCTTCTCCCCACAAATACATAGATAAACCTTAATCGTTCATTAGTGCCTTCACAGTTTCTTCAATAGATCTGTTCTTCCTTTCTGCTACACCATTTTGTTGAGGATTATGAGGAACAGTTAGCTCCCTCCTAACCCCTGCCGATTTGCAAAAGGAAACAAATTCCTTGGATGTGTATTCTCCTCCATTATCTGTTCTCGAGGTCTTGATTTTCTTGTTTGTGAGGTTCTCTATCTCTTCTTTGAATTCTTGAAACTTGCTGAAAACTTCGTCCTTTGTCTTCAAGAGATATAACCAAGTCTTTCTTGAGTAATCATCTATGAAGATTACATGGTAAAGAGAACCTCCTAGAGATTTGACTGGCATCAGACCGCAAACATATGAATGTATTAGATCTAGGATTTCCTTAGATCTATTATTTTTGCTTGAGAATGGTTTCTTAACATTCTTACCAAGAGCACATCCTTTGCAAATTCCTTCATGTGTAGATTGTAGTTTTGGTATACCTTCAACCATCTTTTCGAGGAAAGGTAATGCTTGATAGTTGATATGAGCATACCTTCTATGCCAAAGTTCATTGGGACTGACTTCATCATGTACAAGAGCTTCATCATTTCGTTCTAGTAGTTTGTATAATCTTCCTTCACGGGTTCCAATAACTCTAGCGTTCTCTATGTTGGAGTCTCTATACCAAGATAATACTTTTCCATCTACAAAGGGTATTATGTTTCCTTTGTCTTCTAGGCAAGATATGGATACAAGATTCTTTTCTAAACCAGGTACATATAAAACATTGCTCAAATGAACATTGCTACCTTTTTTCAATTTGAGGCTTGACCAATTCCTTTGACTCGATAGGTGTTCTTATCTCCAAGTTCTACCTTGTAGGATGTCCTCTTTTCATTTTGATTAGAGAGTCTGACTTGGTCTCCTGTCATATGCCTAGAAGCTCCATTGTTAATTATCCACATGTCATCTTCAAGAGTTCCTGTGAGAGTTGAATAGTGTAGATGATGCGTCTTTTCATTCATGATTTCTGTTGACTGATAACTAGTCAAACTTTGACTTTGACCCAAAATCTCAACCTTGATGTTTTGGCCTTCTGAGAGTGCCAAGAGGTGCGCTGGACTAAGATGCACTAGAATATCTTCTCCTTGAGTAAAGTGTTCCATCATAAGGTGTTGGGAAAGAGTTTTAGGGTTTTGCAACTGCACCTGCTAGTAACCCTAGCGGCAGTGCTTTGGTAACTGCACCTGCTAGAAACCCTAGTGGCAGTTCTTCAACGATCTTGATAACCTTCTGGCTTAGCTTCCTTCTAGTGGTTAGACTGAATGAAGGAGGTGTGGCCCCATAACCTGTTAGAAATGTGGGTGTGCTCGTTTAACCATAGACAATATAGCAATATTGTCACCCAACCATAGGCACAAATACCACCCCCGAGCACCTTGACCTTGACAGAGAGAAGAATTCTGGTAGAAAATCAATAGCCAACCAAGACTAATGCACCAAGCAAAGATAACCAAGATTGATCAGAAAGTCCAACCCAGAAAGACCGAAATTACAGGTTGCAGTAACTGCAGCTGCAGATGCAACTACTCCCCAGACTTGCGCACTACTGGATTTCTGCAGTTGCGACTTGTGTGTTGCAAATGAGCTCTGGCACCTTATATTTATACTGCTTTCTCCAAGTTGTCTAGGCCGACTTCTCTTTCTGGAGGCTAAAGACTCAATATAATATATTCTCTTTAGCCAACTTTACTTCTAGGGTTATGTCCAAGCTTTTAAGGTTCTTCTTGCTTCCTGAAATATTCTAATCTCATCAAAGGTCAAAAGTGGAGGATAATACCTCTCGCAGCTACCATAATATCAACAAATATGAGAGTCTGCCATGTGACACAGTGACCCCGGAAACAAGACATGGAGGACACGTTTATCTATCCATGGAGGACAAGTTTATAGATTCAGGAAAACTTTCCCCAATAGATTCATGTTTTAAATCTCTCTTCAACTCAATTAACCATGGAGACTTTATTAGCTAGATCTACTTAGCATGTAACTTTGTCTTGAAGTTATTATTGTTAACTTGGGCTACCCATGAGAACTTTGCTTGAATTCCTGCCCAATTCTTCAAAATCTTTACACTATGAAGTGATTTTTACCTTCATGCTTTTAGGCAACATTACTAGAATTTGTTTATTCCAATCATTTGTTCTTTGGCAGCACCTTCACCCTGATCCCAATGGTTTCAAAATCATTTTTTAAATCCCTAAAAGGATTTGAATTAAAAAGGTTGCATACTTTGTCCACCCCTTCTATTTTTAACATTTTGGCTATCCCTTTTAAAGGGGCTATGGTGATCAATGTCGTGAGGAAGGGCGAATTTCTTAGGGAGGAGAGTATGCCAAAAATTCTTAGGGGAAGAGCGAAGGGCAACTCTCGTTTCTTATGTTGAAGGAGGAGACGATAGTCCCATCATGCTAATTAGATAGAGGGTGGGTCATAAACAAGGACAAAATGGAGGTGTTGAAGCATGGCCTTGTATTCCATATCATACAAACAATTCATGGGGTAGTTACCAGTGGCAAAAGTAGAGGTATTGTTGTAGATGGTATGAGGGTAGGAATCTATGGTAGTCTGACCTTAGACAAAGCTTCACATTTGTCAATTATCTTGTTAAAAGATGAGAAATGAGGGAGATGCATGTTCTCCCCCTTTCCTAGGGATAACTAAGGAGATGATGTCTCGAGGCCCTTAGGTTGCAGACATGGACTACCGAGAGGCAAATGAGCAAGCAAAGGCCCCTGTCATACCACACATCACCATCCGATCGATGGCAACAACATCCACCACACTCAGCTTGGCCCACAGAGGACTGCAAGTCTTGCTTCATGAGGTAACAAGTATGGTCTCATGGTAAGTGTCATTTTAATATTTGGAGCATTTGAACATGTTGCTAAGGATCCTTTCTTGATTTTGAAAACATTTGCTTGGAAATTATGCTTTTTCCCTATTTCACCTTGATGAATGTCATGGTTTCCTAGTAAGTGGCCACCCTCGGGGAAAGGATTGCTACTGGGGGGTCTCCTTGAAGGGTCATCGTACCATTCCCACTCATACTTTCCACCTTCCATCACTTCTTCCCCCTTCGTTTCCCCATCTTTAAGGTTTTCGTGCTTATTGACCCAAGAAGGGCATGTACCTCATTTCATGGGAAGAAGGAGCCACTAGGCTTGGAGGTGCCCTAGCAAAAACATCATGCAATAAAGCTCGCCCTAGGATCCCGAGATCAATGAAACGCTTCTCAAAAAAGTGAGGCACCCATAAAATAAATAACTAATTAATTAATAATGCTTTCCAAGGTAGAGCATTTGTGGGATATGCATTTCCTTTTTAGTGCCCCTTATTGTCTTCAACTTGAAAAGGTATGCAAACCAAGGTAGAGCGTATAAGGCTATGCATTTCCTTTTGAGTGCCCCTTATTGTCTTCAACTTGGTGACACATG
The DNA here is from genome assembly GCA_032191745.1 of Picea mariana. Taxonomy (NCBI): domain Eukaryota; kingdom Viridiplantae; phylum Streptophyta; class Pinopsida; order Pinales; family Pinaceae; genus Picea; species Picea mariana. The sequence goes on along the minus strand of JASDQU010818416.1, from coordinate 15,217 downwards.
CAAAATAAATGGTTAATAGAGGGCTTGGAAAAATCTGCTATAAAAACAAAAAGAGGAAAAGGATGTGGCTAGCCCTCAACAAAGGCGCCTATAAATGAGACAATACGATACTTTGTATGTCATGAAACCCCATAACTAGAAGATTAACCCCATCCACCTCACATTCACTACATAACCTAGAAAGGATTCTCCTTGGGAACGTCTCCTACTTGAGGAATTGGTTCACCCAATAGGGCATTATGACACCCCTCCCATATCTAAATTTAGCAAATCGTACAAGGTCTTAGAGCATCTGTTTATTTTGAAAAGGGGGGATTCGATGCACATGTTTGGGTGGTTTTTTTATTAGATATGCCTTACTTGGCATGATAGTGTGACTTGTGGACCCTCGGAGGCTGTACTTGTTTGTCTTTGCAGGTTCTTGACAGGTGAAAGCTTGATCGTGAAGGCACACGTTCACTTGGACCTTCATTGGGGCATGAAGCTCATAGGTTGGATGATGTACCCCCTCTAACTGGACACATGGGAAGAGGAACGTTGCCTTTGGAGGCACTTGGACACCGTGAGATGACCATGTTTCAGCTCATTGCACCCCAACGATGGCCTTGGAAGGCCTAAAAAGTCACACCTTATGCCCTAAGGCATCACATGGGTTTAGGGTTTTGATGGGGTTTCTCATGGTTGACGGTGATGGTCATGGTATGATGGAGAGAGAGACACTTGGCACATGCTAGAGTACTTGGTGGCTGATTTATGGCCTTTGGAGGCCCAACGTTCTTCATAAAAGGCTCAACGTCTCTCCTCAAGGCCCTACGTCACCCTTTAGGGCATGACGTCACCCCTAAAAGGGTATTTTCTTTTTGTAAATTTGAATTTTAAGATGTAAAAGGACAAATGGGGAGGTTGGCCTCTCTAATTTGAAGTTGACTTTTCAAAAAATGGACAAAAGGGTTTTAGGTGACCTCATATAAATAGAGGTCACCCCTTTTGTCATTTTGTCACAACTCACTTGAAAATTACATATTATATGGCTGAAATTTTCACCCTACTTGGGCATTTTGCTCTATCTCTCTCTTGAATCTCTCTTGTGGATGCTAGTACTTGTCTTTTGGTCAAGGAAGCTAAGGCGTTGTCTCTTGGATGCTTGTTCCTAGTAATTTTGGTAGAATATGCTTGATAAAAAAGGGTTTCTTCTTGCTTTTTCTTGGAATTGGTAAGAAATTTCTGCATTAATTGTTGTTTTCTTCTTGTTTCAAGTTAAATTTGTCTAAACCCTTGGAGGAGTATGTAATGTCCCTTTCTAAATAGGAGCTCCAGAGAGGAGGCTTAATAGTCTAAACCGCCCCGTTAGACTATAGCCAAGGCCAGAAAATAGGTAAACAGGGTTACTAGAGGTCACTCCAGTCAAAGGTGTTATGTTCGAAAAGTGACATTGAGCTAAAAGGGTTAAAAGCGTTTTTAAGTCACTCTGAGCTAAAAATAGAATAGACGAGCTAAAAATGGAAGTCAACAGTGAATTAGGGTTTAGGAAAGCTATAAGAGAAGGGTCAACGACCTAATTCATCATTATGCAGATTATGACTTGTCATTGAGGAGAGAGGCGCATCTCAGGAGAGATAGTTGAGTGGATTCCAAAAGGAAGACACCAGTTCGCTGATTTCGGTGTTGAGAGACACACCCTAGTCACCGAGAAGATCACACAGGTCTTCCATCATTCTTCAACAGCAGTTACACAGGGTCCAACAGCAAGGGCGCACTTATCTAGGGTGAGGGCGCAGCTCCTGAGGAGGTTCAGTGGATCGACTTGTCCCATCCAGGGAGAGTTCAGAGATTCCCCTCCGACCCAGTTGAGAGGAAGGCAAGGCGCATCTTTTGCCTAGTTCCTCGTCAGATTCCGACGAAGGAATCATCTAGGGCGCATTTTCCAAACTTGGAAGGGCGACACTTTTGGCGGACACATTCGGGGTTCCCAGGCGAGCATCAGATCAGATTCAGGAAAACCCTTCTGACCCATTTCCCAGTAGACCAAGGAGATCATTTTGAGATACATCTCAGCCAATTATGACAGTGGAATCACTAGGGCGCATTTCTCCAGTGAGGGGTGCATTCCCCCAGGGGGATCCATCCAAGATCCAGACCCACCAGCAGAGGGGCCAGTCAATCACAAGGACTAAGAGCTAGAGCAAGGCGCACCATTTGGGACAGTTTCCAGGCCATTCCGAGAGGTTTAGCCACTAGGGCGAACTTTCCAGACTTCCAACAGTTACTGTGCGAGCTACCATAGTTCCAGCTCATCCATTGATCCCGTGGTGCTCATCTATTATCGGGTATTATCATTTAGTTTTCTTATTGTATTCCGACTAAGATCCTTTTGTCTTTTGATCTAACCAAGTGATTGATTTTATTCAGCAACATTCGGCATTTGTACTCCGCAGAGATATCATAATATAAACTTTGCAGTCCTTTGTCGCATTTGTTATTTGTATGACCATTTATATGTTGTAAACAATTAATCCTACACACATTAGCAGTGTTTCCTAGACTAGCCAAGTCAAGAACATTACAGTGGTATCAGAGCTTTAGTCCTGCCAACCTGTGACTAAAGACGATGAGTGCAGCAGAAGACCCAGATGGTCGTGAGCACGTAGGTGACGAATATGTCACTTACAATAGGCGCAAGCAAAGAAGGTCTAGGCCTGACTTTCCTCCTTTCCCTCCCAGCTCAAAGGAAAAGGAAGAGGCGTACAAGGAAGTAGAGAGAAGGGCAAAGCATGAGGCTGAGCGCGAGGATGCTAGGAGACAGATATGAGTGACCAGAGGGCAATGATAAAGCTCCCATGGAACCAGAGGCAGCCTTCATGCAGGTTATCAGCGATGTGTTAACTAGTCAGCGGACCATGTCTCAGTCCTTGGCACAGGTGGTTGAGAGATTGGCTATAGTGGGCACCCCGGGCACACAAGCCCCACATGCAGCACAGGAGAACTCGAGCGCACGCAGTAGACCCCAGTCACCCACTCGCATGTACCCCTCTGCGACTAGGATTCCCAGACCCTTGTTTCCCAGTTTCCAGGGCATCCTGGGTAGCAGCACAGCTATCGATAACACAAAGGCCGCCCACTCATGCAAAGGACATTGCAAAGTATCGGAGGGAGTATGCAGCATTAGGTCGTGACTTCCACCAAGACATGACCCTAGTCGAGTATTTTGGACTCAGACTCAGGAACCACCTCGGAAAGCCACAAAGAGGAGGGTCACAACAGCAGTAGGGGCATAACATTGATTTCATCCGAAAAGTTGGTAAACTCACCATACCTTCTTTCGACGGATCGTCCAAATGCACTGCCAGAGCTTGGGTACAGAAGCTAGACACATATTACAAGCTCAATCAAATGACCGAGACAAAGGCCATCAGTTTTGCGACCTTACACTTGGAGGGTGAGGCACACAAGTGGTGGTATCATGGATTGGTGACATTGGGTCATAGTCGCATCACCTCCTATTGGGAGTTCATAGAGAGACTCATGGATAGGTTTGATATGAGGGATCTCGAGATCCACTTCAAGGATCTAGCCCAGTTGAGACAAACTGGCACAGCAGAGGCGTTCATCACAGAGTTTCAGGGGGTAGCCGGGGCAGTGACAAATATATCAGAGCCCAGGCTGATCATGCTATTCACAGAGGGACTCATAGAAACTTTGAGAGGATGGGTGAAGTCATACAGGCCTCCCACCTTGCAGGATGCCATCCTACGCACTTGAGATTTGGCAGACTCAATGCCAAAGACTAAACCCTTTTCCAAACCCTTCGTACCCCAGAAGGACCGAGACAAAAAGCCATTCCAGAGAGAATGGAAGGGCAAGGAGAAGCTGGATGATGAGACGAGGCGAGCTTATGAGGAAAAAGCTTTGCTTCAACTGTAGAGACCCTTGGGTCCAAGGCCACAAGTGCATGGGCAAGGGAGAGATCCATTACATTGAGGTGGCAGCAGACAGTGTGGACAGTGAGGAGGAGCAGGACGGTGGATCCACTAACTCAGAGGAGTCGTCAGCACAGGCAGAGGAGCAACCTCCCCGTAGACCACTGACACTGGCAGGAGCCCATCCTCCAGTAGTGCCACAACGGCCTGAGCAGGCCAACAGACGGAAACCAGCAAAGGGAGGAGTCATAGCGACCCTTTCTGGTGTTCCCAGGTATGATACCCTCCAGATCATAGGGACTATTCAGGGGCAACGGGCAATCGCCCTGATAGATGGCAGGGCCACCCACAACTTCATCAACACTTCACTAGTATCGAGACGGACACTTCAAACAGAGGAGTTTGAGGGGTTTGATGTTGCAGTAGCAGATGGCCACACTGTGGAGTGTCTAGACAGAGTTCCAGACTTGGAGATAAAGTTAAGCAACTACACAGTGAGAGACACATTTTATGTTGTTGACCTATCTGACACAGATGTGGTGTTGGGAGTTCAGTGGATGATTACCTTGGGAAAAATCACCACCAAATACCAAACCTTAGAGACGGGGTTCAGAGACCGTGACGGGAAGAAGGTTGTTCTGAGAGGTATGTCAATAGGAGCACCCAAGACAGTTTCAGCCAAGAGGATGGAGAGGATCTTCAGACATGGGGAGGTAGCATATGTCGCAGAGTGCTTGATCACTATGCGGAAGGATTCAGAGAGTCGACAACAGTATCATACAGAGATCAAAAATTTGTTGGGACGACATCAGCAGATTTTTAGGACGATTCCACCAGGGAGACCACCTGACAGGGGGTTTGAGCACACCATTGAGTTGGAGGGGGCCAAACCTATGATCACACCCCCTACTGTCATCCTAGGAGGTTCAAGGATGAAATAGAGAAGGCAATCAAGGAATTGCTAGCGATGGGACACATCAGACCGAGCAGCAGCCCATTCGCCTCTTCAGTTGTCTTAGTTCTGAGGAAGGATGGGACCATGAGGATGTGCATTGATTACCAGGCCTTGAACAAGAAAACCATCAAGAACCGGTATCCTATCCCGTGCATTGACGAATTAATGGATGAACTGCATGGGTCAGTTTTCTTCTCAAAGATTGATCTGCGCTCTGGGTATCATCAAATCAGCATCCAAGAGAAGGACATAGAGAAGACGGCATTTCGATGTCACTTTGGACATTTCAAGTTCCTGGTTATGCCATTTGAGCTAACCAATGCTCCCGCCACATTCGAGTCTTGCATGAACCAAATATTCAGAGATCAGTTGAGGAAATCAGTCTTGGTTTTCTTCAACGACATCTTGGTCTACAGCAAGACATGGCAGGAGCACATGAGGCACCTGGATGAGGTATTGAGCATCATGGAGGGGCATTCATTATATGCCAAAGAGTCCAAGTGTGAGTTCAATATGACATAGCTTCTTTACTTGGGCCATATCATCAGTGCACAGGGTGTACAGGTGCACCAGGAGAAGATCAAGGCCATTCTGGATTGGTCAATGCCCAGGAACGTGACAGAGTTGAGGAGTTTCTTCGGGTTGTGCAGCTATTATAGGCGGTTCGTCCGGGGTTTTTCTCAACTTGGAGCACCACTGACGGATCTTACCAAGCATGGGGTATAAGAGAAGGGTCAGCGACCTAATTCATCATTATGTAGATTATGACTTCTCATTGAGGAGAGAGGTGCATCTCAGGAGAGATAGTTTAGTGGATTCCAGAAGGAAGACACCAGTTGGTTGATTTCGGTGTTGAGAGACACACCCTAGTCACTAGGAAGATCACACAAGTCTTCCATCATTCTTCAGCAACAGCTACATAGGGTCCAGCAGCAAGGACGCACTTATCCGGGGTGAGGGCGCAGTTCCTTAGGAGGTTCAGTGAATTGACTTGTCCCATCCAAGGAGAGTTCAGAGATTCCCCTCCGACCCAATTGAGAGGAAGGCAAGGCGCATCTTTTTCCTGGTTCCTCATCAGATTCCGACGGAGGAATCATCTGGGGCGCATTTTCCAGACTTGGAAGTGCGGCACTTTTGGCAGACACATTCGAGGTTCCCAGGCGAGCATCATATCAGATTCAGGGAAACCCTTCTGACTCATTTCCCAGTAGACCAAGGCAATCATTTTGAGATACATCTCAGTCGATTCCGACGATTGAATCACTAGGGCGCATTTTTCCAGTGACAAGGGCACATTCCCCCAGGGGGATCCATCCGGGGTCCAGACCCACCAATAGAGGGGTCGGTCGGTCACCAGGACTGAGAGCTAGAGCAGGGCGCACCATTTGGGAGAGTTTCCAGGCCATTCCGAGAAGTTTAGCCGCCATGGAGAACTTTCCTGACTTCCAGCAATTACCGTGCGAGCTGCCATAGTTCCAGCTCATCCATTGATCCCGTAGTGCTCATCTATTATCGGGTATTATCATTTAGTTTGCTTATTGTATTCCGGCTTAGATCCTTTTGTCTTTTGATCTAGCCGAGTGATTCATTTTATTCAGCCACATTCGGCATTTATACTCCACAAAGATATCATAATATAAACTTTGCAGTCCTTTGTCGCATTTGTTATTTGTATGACCATTTATATGTTGTAAACAATTAATCCTACAAACACATTAGCAGCATTTCCTAGACTAGCAAGTCAGGAACATTACAGAGTATAAAGGCATACACCCTCCATCAAGTCTACTTTGTTATCATTGAATAAGCTACTTTGCAAAGGTTGCTAGGAGAAGTAAAAAGGCTTGCACCCTCCTAGATTTACCTTGTTAGTTTTGTTTGCTCTAGGGAGTAAAAAGGCTTACACCCCTAGGGAAGTAACACAACTAGCCCTTACACAAGAGACTCCATAACCCAATTGATTTGGCACTAGCCTAATTTGCATTGGAGATATAAAATCATTGTATTGGTATGCGTGAAATGTTGAGATATTGCAATTGTCTAAGTTGGAATTGATTCTATATGCTATAAGCTTTCTTGTGCCCTAGGGGCGTCTTGATTTTCCTAGTAATTCTCTTTGTTGTTACAAATTAATGCTACAGCCATTAGGGTTGCAGCAAACTTATCTTCTTTCAAACTTTGGTCACTAATCTACAGCTGATATTCACTTGTAAACCTTGGTTACTGTTCTATTGGTTCTTGGCTAATTGTTGGTGGTTTACTTGTTGATTTATGTGGCTAGATCTTGCTTCTGTAGCAATTGTTTGCTACAGCCACTTGGCTGTCATAATAACTTGCTGATAACATTTAATAAATAAAGCCACCAAAGTCTTGCTTTAAACATTGGAAGTTTGACTAGTCATTGCCAATTTTATTTCTGATATCCTGTACTAGGTTTTGGATGGTTAAATTTGCAGCTATTGACATATTTTATTGCTGATCTATATATTTCCATACTGCTGCAATTTGAGACAGAAAGGCTTCTTGTTTGATCCCCCTTGGTTTAAGGCTTGTATATCTATCGTTTTTCTTGTTCCGGGCAGGGCTAACACTATTTTTGCAGGGACTCTATACTTGGAAACCATTCTCCATCTACAAAACTCTTTCTCAAGCCTTACTCCACAATGGGTGCGTACTCCCATAGTTGTCACACTTCCGTGGATTGGGCTGGGCTTTACCCAAGCTGCAAATTGTGCGATAACACTGCACAAGGAGTTGAGAAAGGAAAGAAGAATAAACCTCGACATACTTGCTAACCAAGAAGGTGGTGGTGCAAGGATGGTCCATAGGGTTCAAGAGAAGAGGAGTAGAGGGTGGAGAGGCTCACAAGAGGGAG
>JASDQU010818415.1:0-12017 GCA_032191745.1 Picea mariana | reverse complement strand
TTCAGAACCAACATTAAAAACTATTTATAATGTTTCACTATTTTGTTTTTAAAAATAAGTTGCCTAAATTCCATAGGTTGAACTTGGTTGTTTTGTTTCTATAAACTAATGTATCCAGTTTTATTCCATTATTGTGGAGTTAATATCAATTTATGTATTATATATAATAACAAAATAAAATAAATATGCAAATAGCGAAGCTGCCAAGTAAATTATGGGTAAATGGAAACAGGTTAGAGCTGCTGGTATGAGCCCACGCTACCAGTCCGTGCTCCATGCATCATTTTTATAACGTGTGCTCTTTTAACATGATGAACAAACTATATATATGAAATATTATGTATTTCCATGTTTCTTTAAGATTGTTTTCAGATTAAAAATAAAAAATGAAATCTCAATGATGAACAAACTAGCTATAAATATAAAATAGTATGTATTTCCATATTTATTTTGTTTTCAGATTAAGAAAAGAAATCTCGATGATCAACAAACTAGCTATATATAAAATACTATGTATTTCCATGCTAACCTTCATAAATTATTTTTAGCTATATATAAAATAGTATGTATTTCCATGCTAGCGTTCATAAATTCTTTTTATGACAATTTTTTTGTCATTTAAAATAAATATACGATGCAGATAAAGATCCATCACCCGTTGATTGATAACCAGGAATAGGCAGGCAGAAGGAAAAGGCTTGTCGTTGTGTTGATTATTTGATTATTAGCTGACGGGAATATTGAGATTGACAGTAAAAAAAAAATCTATTTATTCCGAAAACTCTAAAAGTCTTTTTCCTTTCCCTCATTTACAACATTTTTTTTGCAGGATAGCCATAGAGTTTTGGTCCACTACAAACATCGGTAAGCACTGGTGCAGGATTAAGGTTATGTTATGATGTGCACTCTAGAAAATGAATTGCAAAGTTATGTGATGTTCACCATGACAAAGGCATATAAGGGTTTTGATATTCCTATCTGATCGTGTCCATCTCCAAGTAAAGAGTTTAACTTTTGGTATAAGGGTTTTGACTTTCTTATTTGATCGTGTCCATCTCCATGTAATGAATGAACTTATGTATAAGGATTTACTTCAAAGAATATCAGTCCACAAATTTATCAGCCTCCTTATTTATGATGATTATGGTAGTGTTATGTTATTCATATTTGATGTTAGTGAATTGTGTCAGTATGATTAAAAGAAAAAACAGTAAATTCACATAATTTTATTTGTAGTTTATATAATATGATTCAAAACAAACTGAGATATCTTTAAAGTTTTCAATATAATGATTGTCATTTTTTGAAAAAACTGTATATTTGAAGTAATTGTAAAATGTATATTCTGAAAAAAAAATGGTAGTTTTCAATATAATGATTGTTATTTTTTGAAAAAACTATATATTTGAAGTAATTGTAAAATGTATATTCTGAAAAAAAAAATGGTATTGAATTTTAGAAAGTCTAATTATTTCAAATTTAAATTCGAACTTGACAATATCCTACCACCCTAATCTTAGTATCTCATTAAAGGCATTTGTAAACTGCAATAAAACTAATCCAAAAATGTTTGTAAACTGTAATAAAACTAATCCAAAAATGTTGTTTTATGTGCATCCCAAATACAATATAGGTTTTGGCATACAATTACTTAATATAAGTTTTTGACATACAATAAATCTGGAAAGCAAAAATTTCCCAAATACTTAATCCATACTTAGTCCAATTCATAACCATTAGAAAAAATCACCAACAATTTTACAACTATCAACAATTTATCCAGCTATACTTACATGCACCATTATCATTACTATGAAAAGGATTATGGCATAACTGAAAAATAAAATTTTCATAGGATCTCCTCTTTCAAAACGGGATTGGATTCATGTTAGCAAATAATCCATTCCATGAATTTGTTCCCTGAATATCTTGCCAAAACGGGATTGGAAACAGACTTACCTGTTATCGGAGATTTACAAGAGCGTGGAACTTACACTAAATAAAAAAGTTTTTGAAAAATTAATGAAGACTCGACAGGTAGTAAATAAAACATTAATGAAGACTCCACAGGTATGGCGCCATTTGAACGCATTGGTTCATGCAAGTTAATAACGTGTCAAAGGATACAGCATAAATAGATTATTTTTATCCCGGTTTTAAACGAAAATCTATATAGCGATCTAATATAATCCACTTTTATTTATACAACAAAACATGTATAACATTGTAAATCTAAACCTCTATCAAGAATAGAAGAAAAAAAATTATAATATGCCATGTTTGTGGAAGATTGGTAAGGTATACATAGATTTCAGGAATGAATTTTTAGTTTACATATAATTAACATGAACAATATGATAAGCTTTTTATGTTTTGTTTTTTTAGATATTTTTCAATGATATTTGTTTGAGATTAGGTAATGTTGAAATCATTTTTGCATTTAAAAATGCAATTTAAATAGCAAAAAATTGTGATTCAGTGTAGTTTGGACTAAAAAAAGAAAATTTAAAACTTGAAATTCAATTCACTTGTGAAAGTTTCAACTTAATATTTGGGTGAACATAACCCCTAGATGCATACATGTAAAATTGATACATTAACATTGACAAAATATGTATCATTGAATTATACAAAGACAAATGTTAGATAAATATTAATAATAACAGCAAGAACTCAAAACCTTCGTTCATGAGAGTATATCTATTCTTGTGTGTGTAAAAGGAAGGAATATTCATATTCATAACAAGAACCCACTGCAATTCCTTCCTTCATGGAATCTAGTGGTCATATTTAGTTAAGATAAGCAAACAAATATGCAAATAAAATGTGTAATGTTATATAAGTTTTTGTTTATTAATGCATAAAGTTGAATATTTTTTTCCTTTATTTGTTTTTAAGATAAATGTGATAGAGGATGATGATAATGTTGATAACTTGGAGTTTTGATCCCATATCGTAGACACGAACATGTGCCGGTCCATATCCAACCCTGAAAGCTTATTCACCTACAAACTAGGGTGAAATGTGTATATTTGAACCTTTATGCTACATGCTACAAAATACCCCTATTTTCTTGGATCTACAACATGCATACAAAGTCTGCCTCACTCAGTTACAAATATAATGCAGTGAAACTCTTCGTCGCTGAGCTCTCGAGACTTACCCTGGAATTCATAGACCACTCAATATACTGTGTTGTCATGAAAAAACTTAATACAATAATTTCTTCACACTATGCTAATCTTCAAAACATGAACTCACAAACACAACAAAAGCTCATAAATACACATCAACAGATAAAATATTGTATATTAAGAACTTGAGTGTTGCATGGTATTAGAAAAAACAATAAATAAGATGAACTTTTGATCCAATGACTTTTGAACAACTTCTACAACTCAAAAAACATAGATCTTGAGCTCTTAGAATTGTTTGACTCCCTACAATTGTTGTTGCTTGATAGCTATTGACTCTTCTCTTTGTTTTGTTATGTATCGACTACCTATAGACTTAGACATATATAGATAATACTTAGACTTCCTATAGAAATAAAAAGTAATTCAAATAATAAAGATGACAATAAATTCAACTAACTCGCATATGCATAACATAGCTCGAGAAAGATAAAGATCAGTTCATTAAACAAACTTCTACTAACATTTTTGCTTGATGTGTCTAACAAAATAAATGTCTATGTTTTTCGTGATAGACATAGTTTATGTAAGAGTGAAGCTCATGACTTGTAATTAGTATCTCCAACACTCCCCCTTAATTATAAGTAGGTGAGTTTACAAAACACAAATTTTACATGAAAATTTTGAATTTACATTAACTATAAAACATCTTTGACTGCATCGACTTCGAGACAACTGCATAGTTTTTGAAATGCATCTCTTACCAAAGATTTTGCAAATATATCTAGCACTTGTTCTTTAGACCTACAAAATTCTAAGCAAATTTTCTTTGTTATTCATTAATTGTCTCATAAAATAATACCTTGTATCAATATGCCTGGTTTTCTTGTGAAACACACGATTATTTGGTAACATGATGGATGAATTATTGTCACAAAATATTGTAGTTTGTTCCTTTTGTTTCTACAACAAATATTTTAACATTCTTCTCATCCAAACTACTTGATAAGATCTGCTTGTAGTTATGGTGTACTCATATTTTGTTGAAGAAAGAGTCACAATGGGCTACTTTGTTGATGCTCATGACACCATACCTATTCCAAAATGAAATGTGTACCCAAAGGTACTTTTCCTATCATCTATGCTTCCTCCACAATCATTGTCAGCGTATCAAATCAATTTGAATCCTTCTGAAGTAGAATACATAATGCCAAAATATTTTGTTTCATTCACATATCTAAAAAAAATTTTACCTACCTTTCAATGTGATTCTTTTGGATTTTCCATGAATCTTGAAATCAAACTCACTAAATACATAATATTAGGTCTTGTTGTTGTCATATACTTAAGACATCCTACCATTCTTTTAAATGGTGTGGGATCCACCTTGACACTTCATCTTCCTTGCTTAACTTCAATCCTATTACAAGAGGTGTTGGCGTTGCTTTAATGGAATTTATCGTATTGAATCTTTTCAAAATTTCATGTGCATATTTAGATTGTGAAATAAATATATCATATTTGGACTAGTGAACTTCAATACCCAAAAAATATCTCATAATCCCAAAATCAGTCATTTCAAACTCATACTTCATGACTGACTTAAATTCGTCTATGCCAAAATTACCTGTAAAAATCAAATCATCTACATATAACAAAACAATTAACATAATACCTTGTTGACTTTCTTTGATGTACAGAGTTGTCTCACATTCACTTGTCTAAAATTCATTCTATGTGGGATATGAATCTATGTGACTATACCAAGCTCTGAGAGCTTGTTTTAAACCATACAATGCTTTCTTCAATATGTACACCTTGTTTTCTTGTCATGGAATCTCATAGCCTTGTGGTTGTTCCACATACACTTCTTCTTATAAATGTCCATTCAAAAATGTTGACTTTGAATTCATTTGGTAAACATGCCACTTGTTCTACATAGCAATGGATAACACAGTTTTGACTGTGTCCATGCGTCCAACTCATGCAAATGTTTCATTAAAATCAACTCTAGTTTGTGGTGTAAAACCTTTTGCAACTAACCTTTCCTTGTGCTTCTACACATTTCCATCTGTATCTTGCTTTGTTTTATAAATCCACTTCACACTTATCACATCCTTGTCTTCAGGTACTTCTACCAATTTCATGTCTAATTATTCTTTACGCATTTGATTTCTTCATTGATGGCTTGGGGCCATACACGATCTTTGATATCTTCTTAAAAATTGAATGGATCAGTTATTTATTAAAACAAAGCAAAAAATGAAATTGAATTTGTTCTGTCAACATTATAGATGTCGCCCTGACTTATCGTTTTCCTTGGTAACAAACTTGCTAATGCTGGATTTGGAGATGTAGAACTACTTGGACTTCTTGTTGGAGTTTTTTTCTCTCTCGGTGTGGACTGCGCATCTATTGATATCACTGAAGTATTTTGAGATGGTATTTGTGTCGCAATTCCAGGAGTAGAAGGGAATGTGCACTGATTTGTACATGGTGCTTGAACCAACTCATATTTTGTATCATCATATCCAATAACATCAATAATTATGACTGTCCTTTCTATGCTTCCATCCCATGCTTCATTCTCCAGAAATTGAACATCATGATTATAACTTTCCTTGCAATAGGATCCTATAGTTTGTATTCTTTTGTATCTTTAGAATGTCCAACAAATATACATTTCTATCCTTTGTTTTCAAGCTTCTTTCTCATCTCATCAGGAGCATGTGCGTAGGTGACAGAACCAAAAACATTTAAGTGTGCCACATTATGCTTCATACCTATCCAGATTTCTTGAGGAACGTTTTTTTTTACACTCTTGGTTGGAAATGTGTTCATGATGTATAATGCAGTTTCTACTACTTCAACCCAATTCTCATTTGACAAATGTTTGGCTGCCAACATACTGCGTGCCATTTCCATGATGGTTAGATTCTTCCTCTATGTGACATCGTTCAGTTGTGGTGTATATCACGCATTGAATTTCTTGTAAATACCATGACCTTTACAGAAGTTTTGAAACTCTCTTGAAACATATTCACCTCCTCTATCAGTTCTTAGAACCTTGATGTAATGACCACTCTTCCTCTTGACAAGTGATTTCAACTACTGAAAAAAACCCATTGCATCATATTTATGTTTTAGGAAATAAATCCATATTTTTCTTGAAAATTCATTAATAAATGTCAAAAAATATGTATTTCCTATTATAGTTGGTGTTTGCGTTGGACCAAAAATATTTGAAGGTACTATTTCCAGTGGATCTTTTTCTTTGTATGAATTTCCAATCAAATCATCTACATATAAGCAAAAACTTAGCATATTACCTTGTTCACTTTCTTTGATGTACAAAGTTATCTCACATTCACTTGTCTCAAATTCATTCTATGTGGGATATGAATCTATGTGACTATACCAAGCTCTAAGAGCTTGTTTTAAACCATAAACTGCTTTCTTCAATCTGTACACCTTGTTTTCTTGTCATGGAATCTCATAGCCTTGTGGTTGTTCCACATACACTTTTTCTTATAAATGTCCATTCAAAAATGTTGACTTTACATTCATTTGATAGACAGGTCACTTGTTCTACACAACAATGGATAACACAGTTCTGATTGTGTCCATGTGTCCAACTCGAGAAAATGTTTCATTAAAATCAACTCCAGTTTGTGTTGTAAAACCTTTTGCAACTAACCTTCCCTTGTGCTTCTACACATTTCCATTTGCATCTTGCTTTGTTTTATAAATCCACTTCACACTTATCACATCCTTGTCTTCAGGTACTTCTACCAATTTCATGTCTGATTATTCTTTATGCATTTGATTTCTTCATCGATGGCTTGTGCCCATACATCATCTTTGACATCTTCTTAAAAATTTAATGAATCAACTATTTGTGAAAACAAAACAAAAAATGAAAATGAATTTGTTGTGTCAACATTATAGATGTTAAGTTTACTTATCGTCTTCCTTGGTAACAAACTTGTTAATGTTGGATCTGGATATGTAGAAGTACTTAGACTTCTTGTTGGAGTTTGTTTCTCTCTCAGTGTGGACAACACATCTGTTGATCTCACTGGAGTAATTTGATATGGTATTTGTGTCGCAGTTCCAAGAGTAGAAGGGAATCTGCACTGATTTGTACATGGTGTTTGAACCAACTCATATTTTTCATCATCATGTCCAATAACATCAATAATTCTGACTGTCCTTTCTATGCTTCCATCCTATGCTTCATTCTTCACAAATTAAACATCGCGATTATAACTTTCCTTGCAATAGGATCTTACAGTTTGTATGCTTTTGTATCTTTAGAATATCCAATAAATATACATTTCTATTGTTTGTTTTCTAGCTTCTTTCTCATCTCATATGGAACATGTGCATATGTGACACAAGAAAAAAAAATTAAGTGCACCACATTATGCTTCATACCTGTCCACGCTTCTTGAGGAACTTTGTTTTTCACACTCTTTGTTGGAAATGTGTTCATGATGTATACTGTAGTTTCTAATACTTCAGCCCAATTCTCATTTGAAATTTTTTTGGTTTCTAACATACTACGTTCCATTTCCATTATGGTTAGATTCTTCCTCTATGTGACACCGTTCAATTGTAGTGTATACCACGCATTGAATTTCTTGTAAATACCATGACCTTTACAGAAGTTTTGAAACTCTCTTGAAACATATTCACCTCCTCTATCAGTTCTTAGAACTTTGATGTAATAACCACTCTTCTTTTCCACAAGTGATTTAAACTATTGAAAATAACCCATTGCATCATGTTTATGTTTTAGGAAATAAATCCATGTTTTTCTTGAAAAATCATCAATAAATGTCAAAAGATATGTAGTGCCTGCTATAGATGGTGTTTGCAATGGACCAAAAATATTTGAATGTACTATTTCTAGTGCATCTTTTTCTCTATATAAATTTCCAATTGGAAATATTCTCTATGTTGCTTTCCAAAGATGCAACCTTCACATACTCTTTCTCGTTTTTCAATCAATAGAAAATATTTTACGATATCCTTTGTATGTAGTAGCTTCAGAACTCCAAAGTTTAAATTTCCAAATATAAAATACCATAGCCAGGAATCATACAGCACTTGACATTATCTTCATCTTTCTTGAAATTGCGTTCACTACTTTTTATTTCCTCAAAACTATGTGCACTTACTTCTTCACTTTATTCTTTGAATGCAATGTCTCACTGCACATCGTTTTTTTTACTGACAACTTGTGTTGTTTTTCTCTTCACGGTTGGATTCAATGTCAATGGAAACATTATGTTGCTTGGCATATGAATTTTTGCAATAAATTAATTGCTTGCATATCTGTCCATAATCACATAGTGATTATCTTCCATGTAGATTATGTATCATTTATGTAACAACTATGTTGTGCTCTTCAAATTACGCTTCAAACCAGAAACCTAATATACATCATGCATAACTTTTTGTTCTCCTTGTTTAGTTGAAATGTAAATATTGTCTTTTCCTAAGACAATGACTTGGATATATGTTCCAAGTGCAGCTTTAGTTTGGACTGACTTATCCAAACTAGAAAAAAAATCTAAGTTTCTTGTCATGTGATTACTGCAGCCTAAATCTAGATTCCATATGCCACATGGAATTTCTTGAGCAACATTGCATTCAACTGGGGAAACTGTAGGCATTCCTTCAACGCGTGCCATAAACATAGGACTGGAGGGAGTATTTGTGTTGTTTTATTGATCTTGACCTTGATTGTTTTGATTATATTGTCTTTTCCTGCTCTCATATGCATAATGTCCATACTTTTTAAAGTAATGGCATTGAATCTTTGATTTATCAAATCTCTAATTACTTTGTTGACTGGTATTTGGGTTTTGTCCTCTTCCACCAATATTTCCAAGATCGCTTTTGCATCCACCTCTAGCAGAACTTCTTCCTCTTCCTCTAGAGTTTTATCTCCCCCTTCCTCTTCCATGGATAATAGATGACTCCATGGACAATGCATTTTCTAATGAAATATTTAATTTGTATTCATGATTAATGAGGGAAGCTTGTAGTTCATCTACGATAAATTGACTCAGGTCTTTTTTCTCTTCGAAGGTCACAACAAGGATATCAAATTTAGAAGGAAAAATCCTAAGTACCTTCTCAACAACCTTTCTATTCTATATGGTTTCTCCATTAGACTTAATCTGATTTATCATGCCAATAACATGGGTATAAAATGAATCTAGTGAATATGTATCTTTAATTGACAGAGTTTCAAAATTTATTCTAAGAATTTGTAGTTTTGAGGTCTTCAATTCGTCCATACCTTGATAAGAAGTTTGTAATATGTCCCATGATTCCTTGGATTTTGTTTTTGATGCAACTCTTGGGAGTATGCTATCATGCATGGCTTTATGTATGTAAAACATCGCCTTTCCATCCTTCTTCCTTTGATATTTCAAAGCATCATTCTCAGCTTGTGTGAGAGCATTGCATGTTTCTTGATCTGTTAGTTCAACATAGCCATTCTCAATTATCTCCCATACATCTTGACCCAAAAATAATTCTTTCATGGTCAAGGACCATAACTCATAATTTTTTCCTGTGAAAGTGGGAGGCTGTAGATTTGAAATGGAATCCATATTTCACCTTACAAAAGAATTGTTTCTCTTGAAACTTTTTGAAATGGAAGCCATATTTCACCTTACAAAAGAATTTTTTCTCTTGAAAATTACTTACTCTAATAAAACTTGTTATGATAGAACTTGCTCTACACCAAATCTCAGATCTACAATGCTCCTGTGGCCCATCTACAAATCACAATTTTCATGCCTATATACAAATCATGATTAATCGTGGCCATGCAATGTGGATGGTCGCCCATCAACAAATCACCATTTGCATGTCTATATACCAATCATGACTAGTCATGGCCATCTATCTGAAAATCATATCAAACAAATAATTAACAAAACACTTAACAATAAGAAAATTTCACCATAAGATGTTCAAGATCAATGAATAATAAATCACGATCGATAAAAGACTTTCTACCCATCAAAAATTAGAAAGGAGGGACTGGTTCCCCTTAACTCTCTTAGTTATGTTTGCTCCAGCCCAATCACATTCAATAGGCTTACACCGTCCTAGTAGAATTGGCTTGCCGGGCACCATATCCATGGTAAAAGAATGGGGTTAGGATGACACCATATCTCAATGATGAATTTGTTGTTGGAAGATTGGTTTTTGTTATTGATGTCAACCCTAATCATGGCTTTTGGACTGGAAGATTGATAAAGGTATTTGAACATGAAGGAAAATGCACATGCATATACAACACCCATGAATGGATAATATACATCATGATATTTCTGGTGGTATGTGGCACATCATGTGGATCCTCATGGTTGAGGAGAAATGAATTTTTGAATATGACAAAGTGAATTGAAGAAGGAAGTACATGTAGGCCCTGAAAATAATTGAAGAAAAGAATTACAAAATAAGAAATTGTCAGGTCGGCCCTAATGTTAAAAGAAAGTGACATAAATGGTATAAATAACATCATTATACATTCATTTGATACAAGTCGAATTTCAGAGGTAATAAGAAGATAAGAAGGCCAAATTTCAAGGGAGGATGAAGTCTTTTGGTGATGTGTTCTAAGGTATGTTATTTTCAGGTCATCTTTCCATTTTTGCTATAACGTTTTTTCTAGAACGATTCAGATGATGAAATATATATGGTATTGAGAATACATATCAAGGTACCTCTGGCAAAAAGTTCAACTCGTTATTTTCTATAATTATGGAGATACACTCTATGGAAGATAGGGTTTGTGACCAGTTCTGAAGCTAGTCAATAAACATGTGTTCTGGGTAAAACAGTCATAACTTTTTCATACAGAATCCAAATGAAGTGGCACCACTTCCATTGGAAAGAGTGCGGATTGTAGTTTCTTGTTTGTGAGTTTCAGAATCACATGTTAAATATTAAGTGCGGGGCATGCTGTACAAGTTGGGTCTTCTGAACAGACCAGACTTGAATAAAGTCTACCATTTTTTCTATAACCTCTTTTTGGGGAGGATTCAAGGAGTGAAAATTGGAGGAGTTTCAAAGAATGCATTGAGTAATATTATCTATAGGATCAGAGTAATCCAAGAATTGAATAATTGCGGAAATTGATGATTGGTTGATGGTGATGATTTAATGTAATGTTTTATTATCTCTCATATATTCTTGGGTAGAAGGAAGGGGAAAGGATGGAGAGTTCAAATCTCTCTTGATATTGGAAGATTGTATCTTCCTCTTGGAGGGTTATCCCTCCCTCTACATTTGGAAGCTGTAGCTACCTTTGGAAGTCATTACTTCCCTTGAACAATAAACTATTGATTATTTCTCATATATTGTGCATGGTGTATTATGGTGTATTGGTGTAACTCTTATACTATTGTCCATTTCTCATTGGATATAGTTGAATTGTTTAAGTATAAGTTGAAAAAGTTTTTAAATTGTACTTGATACTGATTCACCCCCCTCTCAGTATCAACAATTGGTATCAGAGCGGGTTACCTTCAGTACATTTTAACCACTAGAAGGAATATCCTATGCAGAAATGGAATAAAACATTCCAAATGGGATTCCACCATTTGATGGAAGCAATTTTGAATACTGGAAAAATAGAATGGAAACTTATTTGAAAGCTATTGGGGAATATGTTTGGTTCTTAGTTTCTTCAGGATATAATTCTTTGAAGAAACCAAAGACTGTAGCTCAGAAGGAAGCAAAAAGGAAGAACAAACTGGAAATAGATACCATCCTGGATGGATTGAAAAATTCAGTGAAATCGAAGGTGGGATAATGCGCATTAGAAAAATAGCTTTGGGACAAGCTACATGA
>JASDQU010818414.1:36787-51685 GCA_032191745.1 Picea mariana | reverse complement strand
AGCAGAATGGAGTGGCTGAAAGGAAGAATCGGACCATCATGGACATGGCTCGAAGCATGTTGAAAGAAAAGCATCTTTCAAATGAATATTGGGGAGATGTGGTTCTTTGCTCTGTTTTTATCTTGAATAGAAGTCTGACCAATACCATGAGGGATCGTGTGCCTTAGGAAGCCTGGGACGGCAAGCCTTGCAATGTTTCTCATTTCAGAATTTTTGGATGTATTGCATTTGCACATGTACCTGCAGAAATGAGGAGGAAGTTGGATGACAGAAGCGAGAGATGTATCTTTGTTAGATACAGTGAAGAGTCTAGGGCATATAAACTCTACAATCCCATGACCCAGAAATATGTAATCAACAGAGATGTTCAATTTAAAGAAGATGAAACCTGGGATGGGAGTATTGACAAATCAATTTCTGAGGGAACTTTGTTACCCCGTGAAGATGATGATGGAGCTGAGAAGGCTGAAGGAGATGGACAGTTGGTTCCACATGCACATACACCTGCAGCAAGAAGCCCAACAAGGCAAGCACCATATTTCAGCCCATCTCAATTTAGAACGCCCAAAACTTATGAGCGTGGTGATCCATATGGACATGGTGGACATCAATCAGATTCACAGGTAAGTAGTGAATCAAATCCCACATTAGCTTCATTAAGAAACAAATTTAAAGGACAAAAGACTAGAAGCTTAAGAGAATTGTATGATCAGAATGAAGAAGTAGATCAGATTTCAAATTTTGCATTAATGGCATGTGATCCTGTAAGTTTTGATGAAGCTGCTAAAGAGGATGTCTAGATAAAAGCAATGGATGAGGAGATTGATTCCATTGCAAGAAATAACACTTGGGATCTTGTAGATTTACCTGAAGGCAAGAACAGTGTTGGTTTTAAGTGGGTTTATAAGACTAAGTTGAATGCAGATGGTGAAGTTGAAAAGTACAAGGCAAGACTTGTAGCTCAGGGGTTTAGTCAGCAGCCCAGTATTGATTACAATGAAACATTTGCTCCTGTAGAAAGAATTGACATTGTGATGATGGTCTTAGTTATTGCATCTCAAAATAAATGGATCATGCATCAGATGGATGTCAAGTCTGCATTCTTAAATGGATATTTGGAAGAAGAAGTTTATGTAAGACAACCTCTGGGTTATGAGATTGATAAGCACAGCGATAAAGTTTACAAGTTAAATAAAGATTTATATGGATTGAAGCATGCATCCAGAGTTTGGTATAGTAGGATTGATGAATACCTTATCAGTGTTGGATTCAACAGAAGTCCATGTGAACCAACTCTGTATACAAAGGTAAACCAGAAAAGTAAAATTTTGATTGTCTATTTGTATGTTGATGACCTAATTTTTACTGGAGATCTATCTGTAGATGATTTTAAAAATGCCATGAAAACAGAGTTTGAGATGACTGATTTACGATTGATGAATAATTTTCTTGGAATTGAAGTGGATCAATCCGATGATGGAATTTTCATTTGTCAAACTAGCTATGCAAATGAAGTACTGAAAAGATTTAGAATGTTGAATTGTAAACCAGCTGCAACACCTATGGCAACTGGTATCAAACTTAGCAAGTATGATGAGGGATCATATGTTTATCCAACTCTGTATAAGAGGATGGTTGGAAGCCTTATGTACTTAACAACAACCAGACCTAATATCATGTTTTTTGTAAGTTTGATTTTGAGATTCATGGAGACTCCGAAGAGTACTCATTGGCAAGCAGGAAAGAGGATCTTGATATATGTTGTTGGAACAACTGACTTTGGTATCCGATACACATCAAGTTTAAACTTTGAACTAATCGGATATACTGATAGTGATTTTGCAGGTTCCATTGATGAGAGGAAAAGCACATCTGGGTATGTGTTCAGTTTTGGATCTAGAGCAGTGGCATGGGCATCAAAGAAACAACCCATTGTGACTCTATCTTCTACTGAGGCAGAGTATGTTGCAACAACTGCAGCTGGATGTCAAGTTGTATGGATGAGAAGGGTCTTGAATGAATTGTTGCATGACCAGAATGATGCAACCCAAATTGTCGGTGACAATAAATCTGTCATTGCACTCTCAAAGAATCACGTCTTTCACAAACAAAGTAAGCACATTGATACAAAGTATCATTTCATTCGAGAGATGGTAACTAGTAAAGAGATTTTTGTTCAGTTCTGCAGATCTGAAGAACAATTTGCAGACATATTTACAAAGCCTTTGGGAAATGAATTGTTTAAAATCCATAGAAGAAATATTGGGGTCGGCAAGCTGTAATGCATTGTTTATAGCAATTTTGTTTTACATATTTTCAGTTCGTTTTTCTTTGAAATGATTAAGAGGGAATATATCAGGTATTAATCATTTCACCGCCTCTGTACAAACGGTAAATCAGTGACTTGACCTTTTAAGAATCGAGACACCATCAGTGGATTTGTTAGCGGTGGCCGCCTTAACCTTTGTAGGCCACGAGACACCATCACCTCCTTGATTAATCTTTTTATAAGATTGAAGAGGCATTTTTTTGTTTGTATATATACCTGAAAATTGTAATCGAGGTATCATTTTCTGAAAATATTTTGAATCGAAGTTGTCATTGTGTATTCGGAAGTGTTCTCTCCGTTAATACTTTGTTTTTTATTTGAGTTTGTAAACTCATTTGGTTCCTTGATAGCATTTGCCATATTGTTTTTAATTTGATTAAACACAGTGCGCCGAAGTTTATTTACTAGTGTGCGCTGAGTTTATTTACTGCGAAGAGTTTATTTTGTTGGTTTGCGTGAGTGATTGCATGAACCAAAATTGGAATTCCCTTCTACTCTTCATTTTTCACAAAAAAATATTAGAAATTAAAAAAGATGAGAAGAAAAAATCTCAAACATTGAAATCTTTGATGTTTTGCTTCAATCTTTATATTGTTTGTGTGATAATTCTACAAATAGTATTCCAAAAATACTATATGTCCCTTTGGTCATATCTAATAGTGACTATATACTTTTTACTAAACACTTAAAATAAATAAATTTAAAATAGTATATATAAATTTTTCAAATAGTAGCATCCACCCAGTCTGCGTTAGAACCATCCACGCCGGCGATTTCACTGCTCTCATAGCAGGTAAGCTCTGAGCCTACTAGATGGGAAGGGGACGTCCGATCTGCAGGAGATCAACCGCATGGGCACTCCATCTTGAGTCCCTTAAGCTTACTAATTGGAAAGGGAATGAATTAAGGATAGAAACCTAAATGTAATGATAGAAACTACTTCCTAGAAACCGTAGTGGTGATCAATAACCAGCCTGTTGTCCAGGTTTTAATACTGCGGCAGCATCGTGTGTCAATGTCGTCCTTCTTTGCATGGTACCTGTAAAGCAGAATCAGATCCGACCCTCTGTATATTTTCTCTGTTACGTTAATGTGTCGGTAGAACATATGCAGTTCAGCGTCCAGTGAAATGCATGTTGAGCGTACAAGCAAAGAAATGGTCATTGACGCGGTTGATGTTGGCCTTCACGTCTTCAAGTGAAACATTTAAACTTTCAAACTAGGATAAGATGTCAAAATTTCAAAATTTATTTATTATACTGATTATTCTTTAAATTGAAAATTAAATTTTTAAACATAAATTTTTATTTTGTGATTGGTTGTTAAATATGATTAGAAAATTTTATGTAGTTTTACTTTAATTGTCAAATTTTTAAAAATAAAAATTAAAAAATCAAACAGTTTGTTATATATAGTTATCAATATTTATTTATGCACTTCATATATATTAATCACTTCTATTAATTATTTTATATATTAAATAAGTATTACTAAGATAAGAAAAAAATTCTCACTAGTGTGTCACTTTTGTGACACTAAGAAAGTTGAAGATGAAAAAAACTTTCTCTAAGGTCCTCTCACCAGATAGGGGTTGTTGGCAGCAAGCCAATGTGAGAAAGAAAGTGTGCAAGAGGAAAGCGACAACTGGTAAGAAGCACAACACACGTGCATGCAAGAAGGAGGTGACAGTTGGAAGGAAGCAAAGCACGCATGCACGGAAGGAAGACCTAACGACAATATGGTTAGGGTTTTTGTAAGGTTTTGTGTAAATGGCTAAAGAGCCCGATAGAGAGATATATAGATACGCAGGTATCGTAGGAGGGTTCGGCTTTTATGCAATGTTTTTGATGAGGTGAACTATATTTTTGTAAAGTGATTGAACTAGAGTGGATGAGAGAAGGTAGATCTTGAGGATTAGATCGCAGGCTGAGGATCCTGGTGTGATCTAGTTCGCCTCATATAGATCTTACCCATCTGAGGAGAGTTGTAAACGCGCGACGCGAGAATTGCAGAACTACCATAATAAGAGAGCTAAGAGCCAAATCTTTGTGGACGTAACTTAGGAGGGAGTGAACCACGATAATACCTGTGTAATGTGATGAATGCATGCATATCTTTGTGATACTTTTAGTAGTTAAAGGTTGTGTGTAATGAATGAATGAGTTATTATATTGTATAGTTAATTGTTGTTGGGATATCAAGAAAAGATGCCATGGAGGTTAAAATATAAAAGAGAATAACGGTAGTTTGTAACACAAGTTAGAATAAATGGCTTAGAATATAGATTCCATCTCTCTCGCTCAATCCTAGGTTGTAAACACCTGAGTCTTACAACCACCCATTCAAAGCTATCTCAGGTGAGGCTACGCAGTGCATTCTGTGTACTGTGTTGCCTTCTCATTTACCAGAAGGGCCGATAGTTTTAGGTTTTGTTGGTACCCTGAAAGATATGAACCTTGGGTCAACAACGTAGGCAGTAGGAAAGAATAGTTCATTAAACCAACAAATGGTTACGTTGCCATGTTAAGAGGAACAAGAGAGGACTGAGCAGATGAGATAGAATGCATGAGAAAAGAATGAGTGAAACCAGAAGACCGTTGAGCCACTAGAAGGGAATGTTGAGATCGTGGAACCCCACGAAACCAGAAATCAAAGGCTAGTTGAGAACTAAAGAGCTAGAGTTTGCCCAAAAAGATAATAGAAACCCTAGCATCACACCTCGCAAATATATGGATAAATACGTGTTTACGGATTTACACGAAGTCTTTTTCTGTGATTTTCCCCACCTACTGCAGGAGTGGATACTAAGGTTGAAAGATAACCATGGGATGAACTAGATCCAACAACTAGATTGGACCCTAGTACAGGTTGAGCAGTTACAACAGCTAAACAACAAATTCACCTGCGCAATCTACTTTTGGCTTGACAGTATTGTGGTAGGCTTCATCACAGAGTTTGCAGTCGACCCAACAAAGTCATATGGCACAACAGAGAAGGAATTTCTACACGGACCCTGTGGAAGGTACATTCGATCACTGTATACTTATATTAAAATATTGTTATTTAACAAAGGTGCAATGAAAATGGAATCAAATAGCTAGACTTCCCTACGTGCATGGGGGAAGGGGGGAAGCACTGATAGAGAGAGGATAAATGGACGAAGGTGAGGATAAAGGCAAGAAGGAGGAGGAATTATAGGACTCGGTCTTGATGGATGACGACCAACTTAAGTGGATCTTGGCGTCATCAGGAATGACGCGTAGCGGAGTACCCTACCAATACAAGGTGAATACCAAGAAGAGAGTCGTAACCATGAGGGAGGGCTTGGAAAACAATGAGGAAGAGGTAGAGGATCTTCGGGTTGTGGAGCAGATTGAGGAAATCTTGCGCGCAACCTAGGAGAGGAAAAAAAGAGTCCCAAGAACTGGAGGAGAAGATAACCATCCTTTCCATATTAATGTCAATGTGGAACCCATAAACCCATGTGTGACCAATACACCAAGAAGAACACCACCGTTTAGACAACTGAAGTTTGGAGGAAGTCCAACAGCAGGAAGTACATCTACCGTAGGAGCAACAACTGGAGGAGCCAGTTCAGGCAGTACTAGTCAAGTATCCATACTGCACGGCGTAGGTAGCAGTTCAGTATTTAGAATGGCAAGACACGATCCCACTATCAGATTACCAGAATTTCAAGGAGAAGCAGCAAAAGATCCTTAGAAGCATTTGTTCATTTGTGCAAAGATCTGGGAGGGAAGACAAATCACTGATGAAGATACCAAACTTGCGCAGCTAGCGATCACACTAAGAGATCGCGCACTACACTGGTACATGAGTCTAGACACGAACAATTCCCCTGGGATGACGAGAACACTGACAGACATTAAGAAGTTGTTGATTAATGAGTTCTAGAAGCCGAGCTCATAGGATCAGTACATGAACGAGATGATCAGGATAAGACATAAACTAGGAGAGTCTATATGGGATATTGACTAGAGATTCAAGTGATTGAAGGGGAACTTAAAATACCTTATGATCGAGATGCAGCACCGACACCTGTTTATCAACTCATTACTCCCATACCTAAAATATCCCTTACTACAGAAGAATTTTCAGACGCAAGTCGAGGCTCTATAGGCAGCCTTATAGCTAGAAGAGAACCAGTACCAGCAGATGGACCCAACTATTGAAGAATTGAAGGAGGATTTTAAGAACCTAACATTTCAGTTGAACCAGAATAAGAACAAGGACAAACGAGAAGCCATTTGGTGCACCACATGTAGGACAGAAGGACACCACAAGAACGATTGTCCAACATTCGCGCAGTATATGGAAATAAGCATGCCAAACCCGCTACCACAAGGAGGATTATGGTGCAAAATATGCAAGAAACCAGGTCACGACCCTTATCACTGTACGATGATGCAGAAATACCAGACAGTTCCAAAGAATTCTTATTGCACCATTTGTAAGTCAGTGGGCCACAACGACAAATATTGCAGAACTAAGGAGTTGATGCGGGAAAGAACATTAGATGCATACAAGGTACAGGCCGAAATGATCATTGGGCAAGTAGCGCCACAATTCAATCAAGCCCCAGCTCCATACAACACTGCACAACAGCAGTACAATACTGCGCAACAACCATACAATAATGCACAACCGCAGTACAACCCGACGCAACTCCATTATAATACCTCGCAGTATAATCAGGCACCACAGTACAACACGTTGAGAGAGGACCAAGCAGGCTACCGAGAAGGAGGACTAGCCAGAGGAGGTTTCGAACATGCCAGAGCACTAGTCACATGTCACAACTGTTAGCAACCGGAACATTATGCATGGGAATTCCCACTGCCGCCAGTGACTTGTATGTATTGTCATGCATCGAATCATGAGATGGAGGAATGCCCGACACTATTAGTAAAGATCCAGGAAAAGAGGAATTAGAACAACCAGAATGTTCAATGGATTTCATCCGAAGCAAGGGAGGAGTGGCGAAACATCAATATAGTCATGCGTGGAGGAACAAAAATAGGAAATGACATAGTCTAACAGGAACCCCCACAAAACCAATGGGTAAATAAGAACACCGAACCAAGAAAGCAGTTCGACACGTCCAAATAAAAGGAGACTTTTAAGGAAGTCAGACAATAATTTCAGAACGTGGACACAACGTCGACTTCCACTATGCAACCAGTCCATGAAGCCCCAGAATAGGAAATGTCTCCATCATTGGATCATACCAACGGAACACCACTCAAGGGACAAGTAGGTACTATCAAAGAATTTTTTCAATCATGCATAAAAATGTTAAGTGATCCTTCATCTGTGAAAATATTGCAAAACATCCTAGAGAAATGTAGCAGCGAGACGGAACAAAAGATATAACCGAAAACTCTCAATCATCTACACACAAGAAGAAGAACAAGTAGGGAATTTAGGTTGAATGCTAACATTGGGGATTTCAATATGGGAGACATCATACTGGACCTAGGATCCAAAGTGAATGTGCTACCCAAGAAAACTTGGCAATGCATGGGAGAGCCAACATTGGAATAGTCAAATGTCCAATTAAAACTAGAAAACCAACATAGGGTTCTACCAATAGGGAGACTGAAATGAGTAACAATAGATCTTGATGGAGTGTGCACTAAATAAGACTTTGAACTCAACGAAATAGTAGATGGCACAACACCGTACCCAACACTACTTAGTTTGGACTGGGCGTTTGACAACCAAGCCATAATTAACTTGAAGACAATAAAAATGACATTTAAATCCGGAGATTACAGGGTCATAGCACCATTGGACCCATCAGAAGAGGAGAGGTCTATAGAACCCACTTGCCTAGACTTAGAGGACATCAG
Source organism: Picea mariana (assembly GCA_032191745.1). Lineage (NCBI taxonomy): Eukaryota > Viridiplantae > Streptophyta > Pinopsida > Pinales > Pinaceae > Picea > Picea mariana. Next base: position 43,486 of record JASDQU010818414.1, on the reverse strand, counting down.
CCATTTGTACATAACAACTGCGCGCGAGAAGGATTACGTAAACCCAACTGCAGATGGGGTACTCAATTGGCGCAACATTACTTCATGCACAACAGATTCAGACACCGGGTTAGAAAACTGCCAGCAGAAACTACACGAAGTATCCATGAAAAGATGTGCAAGAATAGACCATGCAGTACGATGGATAGGCGTAGAAATCAAAGAACCACCCAGTTTCCACAGACTAAATGATTTGGAAACATTCTTGACACAATATTAAGATGAAGTATTAGAGAACCATAGGTTATTAGCACTGGATTTATCACTCAAGGCCACACCCAAAATATGGTAGGGTGCACACAAGGAAATTATCACAAATTGGTACCAATGTAAGCGGTTACTGCGCATAAGGTTCTGTGCAGAACAAAAAAACAACAAACAACAGAAATATGCAGGACTAGGGACACCAACAAAACACTCGCAGGAGTGAAAAATGTTGTGGAAAATGACACCACCAGAGGAATGGCCTCACCACTTCATTCACACGTTAGAGGGCATACCAACGAACTAGTACACCAATCAGGAATTGTGCAGAGGAACTACAACATGGACGACATTGCAACAGAACTTTACCATCACTTTCTCATTCGAGCATGAAAACCCGAACATAGATGAAGCCCTGAAACGGATCAGAGGAATCATATTTACTCAAGAACCGAAAATAGAACTTATTACCGAAGAACAACAATGAAATAAGCAGACAGTCAAGGAACTACTGTCATGTTACCATGTACAACAGAAAGCACCAGACGAAGATGACCCCCACGACATTCAGATTGAAGAAGTAGAAGGTGAAAGAGATGTGAATGGACCACCCATAGAATCCAAATTTATTTTTGTGCCAATCAAGGTAAAGAAAGTTAACATCGGAACAATTGAACATCCCAAAATGGCCAGCATTAGAGACTACTGGGATGAGCCAACAGTAGAAAGCATCACAGAGTTGTTGTGCGAATACAACGACTTGTTTCCTACAACATTTACAGAGATGAAGGGTATAGAAGGAGAACTGGGAGAGATGAAGATACCCCTCAGACCCGAAGCGAGACCGATTAGACAGTGACCATATAGACCGAACCCCATATATAAACATAAAGTTGAAGAGGAGATAGACCTTATGCTCAAAGCTGGCATAATCGAACCAGTGGAGGAATATGAATGGATAAGCCCTATGGTCGTACAGGACAAGAAACAAGGAAGAGGGATTAGGATATGCGTTGACTTGAGGAAGTTGAATGATGCATGCCTACAGAACCCATTCCCTACACCATTCATGGATGAAGTGTTAGATAATGTGGGTGGACAAAAAGCTTACTCATTCACTGATGGATTCTCAGGCTACCATAAGATCAAGATAACACAGGAGGAAAGATACAAGACAATGTTCACGATGGAATGGGGATCTTACCAATATACAGTTATGCCATTTGGAATGAAGAATGCACCAACAATATTCTCCAGAGTGGTTATCGTAGCATTTAAAGAATTCATCCATCAGTTTCTCGAAGTATACCTGGATGACTGGACAGTCTATAGTCTGTTTAAAAACCATGTGGAAGTTTTACGCTTGATGCTAGAACAATGCAGACAGTGTCATATATCACTAAACATAAAGAAATGTATATTTGGAACACCGTTTGGGATACTATTGGGCCATGTAGTATGCAAACAAGGGTTATTGGTCGATTTGACAAAGATCGCAGTCATCGTTAATTTACCAGCACCAAAAATAGTCTGTTAGCTACGAGTGGCATTAGGACACACAAGATACTACAGGAAATTCATCAAAGGATATGCGCAGATCACAACACCAATGGAGAAACTGCTAAGAAAGGATACAAAGTGTCAATGGAACAACGAGTGTCAACACGGTCTGGATACTCTTAAGGAAAATATGGTCATTGTACCAATATTAGTATTTCCAGACTGGGGAAAGACATTCCATGTGCACGTAGATGCATCAGCGATAACACTTGTTGTTATCTTAGCGTAGCCAGGAGAAGGATACTTGGATCACCCGATAGCGTTCACAATAATAAAACTATCAGACTTAGAATAGAATGATAACACAACAGAAAGAGAATGCATGGCTATGGTTTATGCACTGCAGAAGTTCAGACACTACCTATTGGGAAAACATTTTAAGATGTTTACAGATCACTCAGCCCTAAAATACCTAGTCAACAAGTCAGTGTTGGGGGGGAGAATTTGTTGATGGTTATTTTTATTTCAATAATTTGACTTCGAAGTAATAGTCAAACCAGGAAAACTTAATGCAGGACCTGACCACCTATCATGGGTCACAAATGGAGAAGAACCCACGAACTTAGAAGACAACTTTTCGGATGCCCAGTTATTCTCAATACAGATTGTTGATGACTACTTCGCAGAGATCATCTAGTACTTGAGCACAAGTACCATGCCGCAAGAATATACCACCGCACAGAAGAAGAACTTAGTAGTTCATGTAGCCGAATATCAACTGATCACAAAACATCTATATAAAATAGGCGTAGATAGCATTTTACGAAGGTACGTGTTAGAGCATGAATGACCAATAATTTTAGCAGAAGCCCACGAGGGATTGGAAAGAGGACACTATGCAGGAAAAGCTACCGCATAGAAGGTACTCCATGCAGGATTATGGTGGCCAACAATTCACAGATACTCGAAAGAGCATTGTCGGAGATGCGATGTCTGTCAAATGGTAGACAAACCCAACAGAAGGGACAAGATGTTGTTACAACCACAAGTGACATTACAGGCATTTGATAAATGGGCAATAGAATTTTTCGGACCAATTAACCCACCAGCCAAAAGTATAGGAACAGGATATATCATCACCGCGATAGAATACCTAACAAGGTGGGCGGAAGCTGCACTAGTAAAACAATGCAGGATAGAGACAACTGCACACTTCTTATTTGAACAAGTAATTACTAGGTTTGGGTGCCCAAGAGTATTGATGAGTGACCAAGGCACGCATTTCATAAATAGCACCATCCGTGCAATGCTCGAAGATTTTGAAGTTCACCATCAGAAAATCACACTGTATCATGCACAAGCAAATGGCATAGTAGAAGCCTTCAACAAAATTCTAGAGAACGCACTGACAAAGACCTGTAACATTAACAGAGACAACTGGGACCTCAAAGTACCAACAATATTATGGGTGTATAGGACGATATGCAATAAGTTAACAGGGCACACACCATTCAAACTAGTCTACGACCAAGAAGCAATAGTGCCATTAGAATTTTTAGTACCCATCTTACGCGTAGAAACTATCACACAAATGAAAGAATGCAACGCAATACAGGAAAGATTGAACCAACTGTTAGCAATGGAGGAAGACTGAATCCTGGAAGGATTCCATCAACAAGTGCATAATCCTAGAGACAAAGCATGGAATGATCGACACATCAAGAAGAAGACCTTCACGGAAGGAGATCTAATATTGTTCTATGACAACAAATCGTTCCAACACCCAAGAAAGTTGAGAATTCATTGGTTAGGACCATACGAGGTAAAATATGTAACAGACGGTGGAGTTGTACAACTAAGATATTTAGCAGGCGAAGACCTCATATGAATGATCAATGGAAGCCGACTGAAGCTATACAAGGACAGTCGACCTCCCACTACGCAGTAAAAAAAAAAAAGCCATAGGACGCTCAAAACACGAATGCAGCAAAGGCAAGAACAACAGTTACATGCCAAAGAAAAATGAGCGGGAAACATAAAGTTGAAAAAATCAAGATGACAGGATATCACTAAGTGGAATTAAGGCACGACAAGGAGTGATGGAACATCACATTAAACACGCCAACTGGAAATGACAAAGTAATTGTAATGGAAAGTATGAAATTGTCGCAGATGCATTGAACCCATAGTTATGTTGCATTAATCGCATCATGGAGGAAGCATCCTCAATAAGCTTCGTGACAAGCCCATACAACACGCGAGCACAAAACTAGTCTATTCACGAAAGGAGAACAGAGAGAGAGAAACAATAGGCTGAACGAACAAAGCGAGACCACAAAGCTCACCACAGTCCTTCAAACTCAACAAACATTCGACACTCACCACTATGGCACCACCGAAGTCCGTCGAAATAGGCCAGACAACCAGATCGACCAGGTTCAAGCTGGGTCACGAGGACCGCTGGAATAAAACAAGCAGTAGCAGCCGGAGATCATCAATATCGATGAGATCCCATCCCCAGAGATAACATTGGTGAACTCTAAACCGATACTGGAAGAGATTAAACAACCACAAGCAGAGGACATGAAAGAGGACATGCCAACAACGATGCAAGAACCTCAGAACGAGGAAGTGGAAACCCGACAGGAAGTGCAACCAGAAAGCACTAAACTAGCCGTGGAAGTTAATGGAACGACATAGAATCGAGGATCAGACTGGAAACCAGACAAGTTGTAGGTACCCAACCTAGGTCAACCAACATAAGAGACCACAGGAACTACCTTAGCTTGGCCATAATAGCTTACAGGGTAGCAACCAGGAGTTGCTAGAACTTCATACCAACCACCACAGCAGGAAGACAGAGTTATGATACCGAGCTCACCTCGCAAGAAACTGATAGTAGAAATTGTGCTACCACACATACCAGAGGGAGTACAGGTAGATCCGCAACTACTGGGTCATGGCGAGAAGCTCAAGTATTCTTACCATGACATATCAGAAGAAACCAAGTACCTGAAACTTGAGCCAAGGTTTTTTATGCAAAACATAATGGTCAACCAACTTGGGGAAACAATCCGCCAGCCATATCAGTGGGCAGTTGGACGGGACAAAACATGCATTTTAGGGTTGCTAAAACTCCCACATTTTGGCAGAGGCTAGTACGTGACAACATGCGTTAAGAAGTTGTCATTAGTCACACATGGAGGGGATATATGGCTGGACAAACCCATCCCCATAAATGTTGATCTTATCGCATTGATAACAGGACTACCCACCCGGGGTATGGATCCCGCGCTAATTCTAGATGATAAATCCAAGGAGAAAGTGTTAGAAAAGGAAATGAAGAAGAAATATGGTACCACCAGGGGGACAAGAGGCATTATAATCAAGCAAATCAACAATGTAGTGACACAACTAGGCGCAAATATCTTAGCCTGCAAACTGTTAAGAAAATGCCGCAAAGACAAAGTACCAGCAGGAGTCATCACAGTTGCAGCTCAGTGTGCAGAAGGCATCTTCATGAGTTGGGAGCCTTATCTGTTAAACTTGTTCCAAGTGGACTGCAAGGATGCACATGACCTTGGTACATAATTCCATTACTTATGGTTGCTCACCCTCATAGCCTTCATGGGATGGCGAGAACTAGAACATGTAGGTTTTTGTACTAGACCATAGCCAGCGGGAGTGAGATATCTATTACTGAGATCCGGGCCATAGGCCAAGTATAAGAGGGAAAATGGAATCATCTTTGAAGCATACCTATGGGACATACATGAATTTATCAGCTGATCATGGAGAATAACACCAGAGGCTGTCGCGCGATATGGGGACATCGCTAACTTCTAGGCTACACGTCAAGACATGTGGATACAACCAAGGCAGGATCCAGATAAACAGTGGATACCGATGCACTACTACATCACAGAAGGTGATATACACATGGTCGTCAGTGAATGACTTGAGACATGGAGGATCCCATCCATTCCTCGAGAAGTACCGGAAGGACCAGCAGAAGGGAAAGCAGCGCAGGCGGAAACACAACCTCCACAAATCCTAATGCCCAAGAAACTAAGGACGGGCCAAAAAAATCCGACTCAAGAAAACGAAGGGTTAAAGCAGATAGGAACCCACAAGGCATATAAAGATACCAACGAACATCTGAAGCAAGCTAAGGGAGCACAGGGGACCGCCCCAAATCCCATCACACAGGAACCAGGGGGAACTAAGAGACCGACTGTACAGGTAGCAGGCGTGCGCAAGAAATTGAAGGTGCAGCGAGCATCACCCGAATATATGATCACGAAGAACGATGGAGAAATGATCACCAAAATGGTCCAAGATTGTCTAGCAGAAGACTTCGATCATGCAGCACATCACAGGGATGAAGGGTATAGAAGGAGAACTGGGAGAGATGAAGATACCCCTCAGACCCGAAGCGAGAATGATTAGACAATGACCATATAGACCGAACCCCATATATAAACATAAAGTTGAAGAGGAGATAGACCGGATGCTCAAAGCCGGCATAATCGACCCAGTCGAGAAATCTGAATGGATAAGCCCTATGGTCGTACAGGACAAGAAACAAGGAAGAGGGATTAGGATATGCGTTGACTTGAGGAAGTTGAATGATGCATGCCTACAGAACCCATTCCCTACACCGTTCATGGATGAAGTGTTAGATAATGTGGGCGGACAAAAATCTTACTCATTCACTGATAGATTCTCAGGCTACCATAAGATCAAGATAACACAGGAGGACAGATACAAGACAACGTTGGCGATGGAATGGGGATCTTACCAATATACAGTTATGCCATTTGGAATGAAGAATGCACCAACAATATTCTCCAGAGTGGTTATCGTAGCATTTAAAGAATTCATCCATCAGTTTCTCGAAGTATACCTGGATGAATGGATAGTCTATAGTCTGTTTAAAAACCATGTGGAAGTTTT
>JASDQU010818413.1:31504-48704 GCA_032191745.1 Picea mariana | reverse complement strand
CAAAACCTCAACATTCAACTTCTTATCGTGAGTTTTCTCTCAAACCCCCTATAGTTGATGGAATGATCACTCCAGACTTGTCGCCAGTCAATCTGATTGATCATGTTGTCAATCTGGTCATGTCCTTAATCGAACGAGTTGACAAATTCGTCAATCTGATCTCATATTCGGTTGATCTCACTCTCCCTTTAGAGAGTGTTAAAAAAGTGGTTGATCGGATCCCATCCTTGGTCAATCCCACTCTCTCGTTAGAGAGTGAAACCCAAGCGGTCGATCCATGTCCACCTATCGACCCCATTCTCCCCTTGGAGAATGAATCCCAAGTGGTCAATATGATCTCTCCATTGGTCGATCCTACTTTCCCGCTAGAGAGTAAACCCGATATTGCCCATGTTTTTCTCATTGATACAAAATCTACCATGCTGGTGGGTATTCCTCCTTCTCCCGTGGAAATCCCTCCAAGTAATGAGGCCATCCATTTTGATTGGGGTGTGCTAACTAGACCTCGTTTTCCCTCTCACACTCCTTTCTATATTACAATACAGGTTTGTGGTCAAGACGTTCCTTAGACACTGATAGATGAAGGTGCGTCCGTTAGTATTTTGTCCTCTTTTGCTTGGCAAGATTTGGGTGTTCCTTAGCTTGTGTCGGTTACACAAAATTTGTTATCTTTTAATAGAAGAACCAGTCAAGCTTTAGGGACCCTTCCTCATTTTCCTGTAATGTTGGGAGGGAAAACTGTCTTTATTGATGTCATGGTAGTCCAAGACCCCTTGGATTTTGCTTTACTACTTGGGTGAGATTATGTCTATGCCATGAAAGCTATTGTGTCTACTTTTTTTCGTGTGATATCTTTCCCTCACGATGGATGCATTGTGACTATTGACCAACTTTAATTCATTGACCCCAACTGCATTGCCTCCCTAAATGGTTCTTATATGTAGACGGTATCGCCTCTGCCATAGGTCAATTATGTGGTGTTTTTTCCCATGGATTCAACTTCTAATGACTTAGATCCAATAGTTGACATGGTGATCTCTTCGATAGGTTTGTTAGAGCCTCATATCTTTACTCCTGTTGTGAAAACCACATGGTGTCCTTCCAGAGTGCGTTTCTCCCTTCCAGTGAAGACCTCTTGGAAGCCATGACCGAGTTTTGTCCCTTGACATGGTGTCATTCTGGAGCATTGTCCTCTTCGAATCCATGAGCACGAAGAGAGAATCCGAGGATATTTTTTGCATCTCTGAGGCAACCTCGTTAAAAAATGAAACAAAGGTCTTTGAGCATGATTTTCTGATTTCAAGCTCATTTAAAAATGAAACCAGCCTTGAACATTGTTTTTTGATTTCAAGCTCATTAAAAAAAGAAACCCATTTCGAGGATAGTTTTTGCCTCTCTGAGGAAACCTCGTTAAAAAATGAAACAGAGGTCTTCGAGCATGATTTTATGATTTCAATCTCGTTAAAAAATGAAACTAGTTACGAGGATAGTTTTTTCATCTCTGTGGAAACCTCATTAAAAACTGAAACGGAGGTCTAGGGATTGAACCTGGATTCATGAGCATAGTTATTCTCCTGTGTCAAGCTCGTTAAAAAATGAAACAACTTCCCCCTATCTGTTTGAGTCAAGTCCTTCGTCTAGTATTTGAAGCTTCATTCTCCTTTGCAGTTGGATGAGATGCAACTTGGGAGGCAATGCTTTCAGCCTCTAGACTTCATGCTGAATTTAGAGCCACTAGTTTCTTAAGTCGGGGGCTAAGTACCAACCATCCCTGTGTTATGCATTGGGAAGTCCAAACATAGTTTTCTATGGTTCAAGATTGTGTAAAAATGAAACTACTTACCTCAATCATAGCTTCCTTTGGTTCAAGTTTGTGTAAAAATGAAACCAGGTCCAAGCATAGTTTTGTTTCATTTTAAATCTTGTGTAAAAATGAAAACAATCCCAAGCTTAGTCTTTGTTATTTCTCATGCTCGTAAATACATGAGAAAAAGTTATCGAGCTTAGTATTTGTTCTTTCTCGTGCTCATAAATCAATGGGAATCTAACTGAGTATACTTTTATCACTTTTTCAGACTTGTAAAGGTTATATGAAAAAGGAACCCCCTAGAGTTCCCTTTAAGATCTTTTCAGACTCTTTAAACATGAAAAGATTTCCAAGTGATCTTGTTCTTTTCATGCTCGTAAAATTATTTGAAGAAAACATTCAGTGAATGATATTTTATCCCTTTTTCGGTCTCATCGAACTAATTTATGAAAAAGGAACTGGGAGAGTTCTCTTTAAGTGTTTTTCAGACTCTCAAAACATAAAAAAACACTGAGTTTTCTTTCTTTGGGCTCATAAAACAAGCATTGAAAGGCCCATGTGGGATCAAACCACTCCTTCCTAGGGTTCGTTAAACATACTCTGAATGATGAGCTTACATTACAAGCATATGTTATCCTCCTCAAGCTTGCATAAAAATAAAGAGGTACTCGCCAGAAATGGTGGAGGGGGGGAAATTGGGAAAGAAATGTGTCTAAACCTGTAGTCCATGGAAGAGTCGCTTTTGAACATGACACCCTTACACTCACCTTGTGTCTAGGTTGGAAAATCCACTTGTCTGTTGATCATACTCCTTTATAAGATTACAAATCGGTGTGTGATCCTTGTTGTTGAGTTAGTGCTCCCAAGAAAGTTGTTGTGTCATCAATATGTTCAAAAATATGTCCAACCGGAAAAGCCTTCTATTGTGTCAACCATTTCTGTAGTCCTTAAAGTCTTCTATTGCGTCATCCTTCCCTGAGTCAGTCCTGAATCACTTGTTACTCTGATCTACATCAAATCTTGTTACTTGTTTCATGTCATTGATGGGGGATACATTAAGGCCCTCCTATGATGAGTCTTTTCATGACGAATTCAACTCATTATCCAGGAATTAGACTTAGAAACCAATTGGTACCTTGGAACTTGCATGCCTCAATGGTAGGTTTCCTTGCTTTCGACAATGGGTTTTCATTATTGACCCCTGATCGGGAAATTTCGCTGAGTGTTTGACTTCAACTCATTAACTCACATTCGTTGGATTGTACTAGAATACGTTGGGATTCATTGAAATTAATGGTGATTTCCCTTGTAGTTGTTAACGGTTCTGATCATTGACCGGTAATAAAGTGGTTTCTACCATGTTTGACTTCAACACATGTATTCACATGGTTAGATTCGTACATAGAGTGGTGGAGATGAAGACCTTGGATATTTTCTGACAAATCCAGGTTGCGTTGGAGTATATTCAGTGTACTTTTACATAGATCCACATTGTATGTCTGGTGGCTATGTTCAAATTTGAGTCCTTAACACATATATCCACATAGTATTTTTGGTGGCTATGTTCATATTTGAGTCATATCAGCATGGATCCACAGTGTATGTTTGATGGTCATGACCTATCTTACTTGACATGGATCTTCACATGTAGACATTTATGCTATGAGTCATTTGTATTCTAAGTATGGGAATGCCTACCTTAGTGATGATGTATTATTATACTGTATTTCCTTGTTTGCTGGTAGGTTTCCGTCTGACTGTTCCTTGTTCCCTACACACACTCGACAAAGTATTTCAGCCATCACTTTGTTCTAACTTCATACTTTTGGGGGCTCTCTATTACACATTATTTTCGTCATCCCTATGACCGTTTATGATTTAAACCTATCTATTTCCTTCAGATGGGTTAGTGGCTTGATTTCCTGAAGAAAGAAGAGAGAAGAACTTTTCCTGAGAAAAGAAGTTTCATTCTCGTTTGTAAAAACCCTGTTAAAGAGGATGTTTGCAGGTTGTTATATAGGCAGGGTGCGAGAATGCCTGATTCTCGCAGGGTTCACCATAGCTAGGTTGTGAGAGTTTCACAGGTTGTACTATAAGCAGAGTGCGAGAATGCTCATATGTGGGAAAAATGAGCATCTTCTCAATGCTTCTAGAAGGATAAACTTCCATGGTGAGGTGGAATCCAAATGGTTTGGATCTTACTCACTTTCATGATTTAGTGGGATCATCCTAACCGCCTCACCTTATCCTCTTCAACTTATAAAAGGAGAGGATCTCTCATGGAGAAAGTTATCTTTAGAGATTTTTGGATTAGCTTGGATTAGATTGATCTTTGGAGATTGTTAGCTTGGCTAGATGAGCTACTTTGTCAAGATAGATTATGAATATTATCAGATCTATTCTCTTAGAATTCTTGGAGTGGAAGTGTGTGGGGAACAAAGGACAATTGGAAGGGACCTTACGACATCAAGGCCACAATTGTAATCTCTCTTTCACATTTAATATGATAGAGTAATATAATTCTTTCCTATAAATCTTGTTGTGTTTTATTGTATGATTCCTTAATCACATACATAGGTTTATGTTGAGTTTATACTATTACTATCACTTTGGTCTGTTGCGTCATTTTGTAGGATCATCATTGTATGAGTACTGGAACAGAGCTAAGATGGCAATAGTGAGAGGAAGTGACATTTAAATGGTATGTCACCTATCCCTCTTTATTTAGTAAATTCAATATTTAAAACTTAAGGAAAGCGTCATGTTTGGGTGTGTTTTTTTCTAGATCTAGGTGGATCTAGGGAGATCAGTTAGTGTCTGCAATTACTGATTTATTTGATAACACAAGGTTCTATGATTGGAGGAAAGACTATCACAATTCATTCCATCCAAGTTTAAAATTCTGTTTGTTGAGTATTTGTCTTCACAAGAATAGACAATCACAATTTGGCATAGTAAACCATAAGGTAAAAGTATGGGAAAAGTCGGTATCGTCACCGAATTACACACACAATGTTATATCATACACATTAGTATTGTGTGTTGAGTTTAGTTCATAATTTTCTACGGTATATTTTGTTAGTATTATTCATTAGTACTTCTACACAAAGATATATACACGTAATGATGTTACGTGTAGAGTTTTCTATGATAGGACATAATTCAACATTGTAGAAATACACCATTTGAGTGCTTATTTGTGTTGATCCTAGGCCACACAAATAGTCTAAATATTGACTATGATCGAGTGTTGAAAACTATATGATTGTGGGTTGAAGGTAGTATTGTGTCATCAATTGTATAATAAATAGAGCTCCCTCAGGATGATGAATGCTTGTTCAAGAGCAGGTAGGTTGAAAAATAGGTTTGGGATCCATTCTTGAAGTTGACTAGCATGAATACATAGTGGTCGAATGGGACAACATGATGCCTATTCAAAAGAAGGTATTGAAATATACTAATCATTCTACAAATTATATTAAATGTGAAGGTTGTTTTAGCCTCACGTTCCTTTACCATATCAATATATAATTTCATTTTAGGGGAAAAAGGATTAACTTGCCTAACTTTTTAGAGAAATTGTTGACCAAAATAATGACCATGACACAAGGGAATATGTACATCACCACGATCTTATGAAACTATTAATTTTGGAGGAACTCGGGAAGAAAAATGACACCGGGGAGGATTTCATAGCCTGAAACCAATTTGGGGAAGCTCAAGAGGAAAAATGGAACCCGAGCCTTAGGGTAAAGGGATAAAATATGAATAGGTTGAAGAGAATATTGAAGCATATGAAGAGAAGTATGAGGAAGATGAGAAATAACATAAAGAGGTCAAGGAACCTGAAGAGGAAACTGAGGAAGAAAAAGGGTAGTCAGGTACAAACGAAGATGACCCTGAGCTCGAGGTAGAGGATGAAGAACTTAAGGTCATATCAAGTTTAAAGAATCCAATAGCTCCAAGAAATAGGGGAATCTTAGTGACACCTAGTCCACCAAGAATGACAATGAGTCAGGCCACCAGACTCGTTGGAGAGTCAAGTCAACCTCAAAAAACCGTAGAGAATGAGGTAATACTTGAGACCACTCCCAAGAAAATGTGTTCAAAAGCTCTTGATGAAACAAAACTTGTGCATGAGAAGTCTATAGAGAATAAAAAATTGCATGGTGAGCCCAAAATTGTGAATATCATTGAGGAAAGCCAACCAGGTAGTATACCCACCAATGAAAGTGTAGGAGAAAAACCAATGGATAAATTAATTGGTATTGACATCTTATCATGAAAGGGAAAGATGATTGGTATATTAAAGAGAAAATTCATGGAGATGTCAGTTGTAGAAGAGTTCGTTAAAAATGAGAACTTACTATTGAAATATTCTAGTGTCAAGTTCCAAGAGGAAATTTCCCGTCTAAAAAGAGAAATCAAGAGTTCACTAAGGAGGCTCCAATGATGGTACAGGGAGGCCCAAAAGCTTCACCTATAGAAACAAAGGCTCAGGGCCATACTTTAATGGTTTAATGTAGCTTATCATGCGACCATTCAAGCCTAACATTGAACTCATAATGTATCAATAATTTTGGAAATCATTTTTGGAGGGTGACTGAAGGACCAGTTTTGCATGAGGAATTGCAACTCCTTGGGCATGGGGGAGATGTAGGGTCCTAGTTTTGACATGTTCTGGTACAATATAAATGACCTTATCTTTTTATTTACCTTTCCATTTTCAACCTTGTTTTCCTATAATGATATATCTTTCACCATTTTGACTCTAAAATTCATTCTTGGTTAAAAGGTAATCATTTAATCCTAAGTATTTCATTTTTCCTTGTTTAATGAATGAAATATGTCAATTTATCAAGCTAATGATATTACAAGAACATTATTGTACTCTACTGAACAAGTTTTGTAGTCGTTTTGATGGTTAATATAATTTCCACCCATTCCATCCAATTGAGAGATAAGGGTTCTAGAGAAAATCAAGTACACATGGATATCCACTATCCAAATTAGCCAACACTCGAAATCTAGAAGTGGTATTGCTGGTCAACAATCCAATATAATTTTATGCCTTTGGTTTTTATTCCTTCGGTCATGAAATCATAACAGATTTACTTATATGAGATATATTGGTTCAATTAGTTTGTTTGAAACTAAAAATCTAATGTTGAGACTATCTTTAGTGGATTACATAGGATTGTAAATTCATGGTCATTTGTATTTAATTTGAATTTCTTGTATAAATATCAAAGGCAATCAAGCCTGGACATAATATTTGATAGATTGATATAGCATTAAAGAGGCAGATTGAACTATGGTCAAACACCCATGTACTATGTTACTTTCTGAATATAAAGACCGGTTGATGCACCATTAATTGTTGAGTTTCTGATTTTATAAGTTATTAGCGGGGATACTTATGAGATAAGGTAGGGACCCCATGGTATCAAAAGTATCGACCTAGTTTTTTTTTTTTTTTTGCATTAGATTTAATTGTAATTATATTATTGTAATCAAGTATTTCAGTTCATTTCATATAAGTAGTTTCATGGAATCTTGTAGTGAGGTTTAATTTATTGATGTTGGAATTTCATCTGTGTTGTAGTTCAGCGAATGTGTGTCAAGAAGAATCTTCCTGCTTGATTGTTGACAGATTGTCTTGTGATTATATGGATAAGAATTGTACAGGGATGCATATAGTTGTAATTAACCATCACTACACCTCATTGATTGACAAGCTTACCATAATAATTAGCTTGATAACATGTATTAGTGTTTTTAATATGTTTCTCTTGTTTCAAGATTAATGGTTGTCAATATGACTAACAAAGTGGATCCAACAGAGTAATATTGGGTATAAAAGCGTATATCCAACCTGCAATTTAACTGTAGCATGTCCACTATCACATGAATAATTAGATTGGATTTATTTCATAGTTTATTAGAATGGTATGTCTCTAAGACTATTCTACATATATATTTACCGGTGCTTCATAATCCTACAAACACAGATTTGATAATTAATGTACTAAATCAATGTTATATAATTCGCCCAACAATTGTTTTCAATGAACCCTCTAATTTTTTACTTGAGTGTATGAGATCCTAATTATTTAATACATATAAGAGGGTGGGTGCAGAAATTCACATCCCTTAGTTATTGATAACATGCGGCTAAAGTGCACTCAACATTGGGGAGAGTGGGTGTAAACTTGCTTGGGGAAAAAGGGAAATTCATATGGAAAAGGGGCGAGAGTTTTTACAACCAACTTTTGGATAGCAAGGGACAAGAGAGCATGGAATCTTGAAGGAAACCATAGTGCACATGTGTGGTAGTTATTTTCCAGCTATAGAGTGCATGAAGAAGTAATTTGTTAGTCCTATAGAGTGAGACTATGTGAGAGAAATTACACTAGTTGTTGTGCAATTTTTCTTGCAGCTCGCATCCATGGAGTCCCCAACAAGAGAGATTCCTGACATGATTCCTGACCTGTGGTAGAACCTTGGAGTGAGGTGGGAATGCTTGAGATATTGTGTGCATTGAAGGAGGATCCCATTCCTTGGGTTGCAAAAGTTGAGAGGAAGAGAGATGAAGGATTGGGATAGCTATAGGAAAAATTAGTTGGCTGTAAGAACATTTGGGTTGTGAGTGGAAAATGAAGAGTCACCCTTGACTTTTAATATTTGGAGCAACAAGTATATGATTGGGTGGAATGTCTAATATTTGTAGTTGGTTGCACAATTGTTACTGAAAGATAAGTGTTTTATCTTTGTGTGTTACTTTTATTTATGGTTTATTTTGTTATGAAGTACTTTGTGTTTTGAGAGAATTATATGCTGCTTTGTCTTAGTATAATTTATTGTATTGGTGTTTTTGGAAATGTTGTTAGATGCATTTAATTTAATAGTATAAAAATTTTTAAATTTTTATGGGTTTAGGAGTGGGGAATCCTACAAAAAGAATAACTCGTGTATAGAGGTATACGTATCATCGACATAAATTAAGTGAATATAAAGTGTGTTTTTTTCTAATTGGGGAAAGGGCCCTTAGAAGTTCCAACACTACAAACATTTCGAATATTGCCCATGCTTCATTACTAGCCCTTTTGAAAAGCCATAAACAATTTTTTTAAAGATGAAACACTTAGGCTTAAGTAAGTAAGCATGGAAGATTAAAAATGATTTTTAAGTAAATCCTAAACTATATCCCCTTTCTTCATATTTACATCGAAGAGGAAGACAATATCATGAAGTATTTCAGTATTAAATCTTCATTTTTGGAAACACAAAACAAACAAAATAATGATATTCAGTAGAAACTACAGTATCGTTCAAATTCAATTTTGACAATTCCTTGATCACAAACCTGGGGTGGGTAGTGGAATGAACCTTACTAACAAAACATGAGAATTGGATACTTTGAATATCGGGAAGATTTGTAGGAATCACTTTAAACAATAATGTCAAAAGATTTACATTACTGAATGCATCTAAATATAACTCATCACAGATTCCCTTGATAGGAGAGAAAATATTATTTCTTGAGACTTAGTAGTGAGATAAGAGATTGGGCCTTTACATTGTTTATTTCCAAACATGCTTGTTCATTAGGAAAAAAAACAGCTGATTGGAAAGCTAATTGTTCATTTTCCATCATCCTTGCTCACTGATAAACAAAAACGTTAATTAAGGGGATTCAAGCTCGAACATAGACAGTTAAAAAGATTAAATCCCAATCTCATACATAGAGTGAGAATGTTGGTACCTTACCCTCCCCGATTAACCACAAAGAAAAATCTGCGACGTCTTCTGCCTATGAAAACCTAAACCAAAAAATGTTATAAATACGATTCCCGATCCCTTATCATAACCGACAGAAAACTCATTATTTAAAAAAACAAAAAGATATATTTCATGTTCCTTGCAGGCGGAGGGGGGAAAGATATGAATTCAGAGGAATTGTCGACCATCGGTTAGATCAATATTAAATAAATATCAACTCAGCGACTGTAACCAGCTCTTTCCTCTCGATATCGTTACGAAAATAATATTTGACGACCTTTGGTGATCACAAAATAAGGGTACTAAATATCTATGGATCCATATGAATCAGGCTGAAACGGTTGGAAGACCGCTCCATTTGGAGTTAGTTGCGTATGAAAATGAAAAAAATACGGATTTCAAAAGCATATTGTACGGATTAAGGCTCTAGAATTAAGCATTATACGGATTTCAAAAGCATATTATACGGATTAAGGCTCTAGAATTAAGGATTATACGGATTTCAGAAGCATATTCTACGGATAAAGGCTCTAGAATTAAATATTATACAGATTTCAAAAGCATATTCTAAGGCTCTAGAATCTAGACAATATAAGTTCGGTACCATGGCAGGACCGCGTGTTATGTTAATAACAGTCATTGCTTTATATGTGTTTTCTTATTAGGGATGTTGCAGCGGCATGCAAGAAAACGCCAAGACGTAGGCACCTACCAGAGAAAACAACATTGAAGCATTCAGAGGAGATGTCATACACAGAGACTCCCCCATATCCCCGTTTTTGGACGCCTATTGAAGCATTGAGAGGAGAAAATGCTGAACGACTCCGTCGAGCTATTCGACGAAGTGACAACAGCTTGCGCAGGTTCCAACAATATCTCAAGTCTGGGATTAACTTCAATCCCATTAGCGTTGAAGACGGTTAATTTTTTATGCAGATCAGAATAGGATCCCCGAATCGATCAACGTTGAATTTAATAGTTGACACGGGCAGCGACTTGATATCGACAAAGTGTAGACCGCCTTTCTCTAGCCATGCTTGTTCAGCTGTGGGCGTGCATCGCTGCGATAACCTGCAAAATTGTGTCTACGAATGTAAGTATTTAGATTCATCCAGTACGATTGGAATCATAGCTTACAATACATTCATCCTTGCGAAGTTAGATTCCACCCAGATATTTTTTCCACAAATTGCATTAGGATGTAGTCTTTCCCAACAGGCCTTTCAACACAGTATGATTGGTGTGGGAGGAGGGCCTCTTTCTCTGATTTCCCAGATTGGGTCTTCCATTAACAACGTTTTCTCCTATTGTTTGGGACCAGTAGATAATGCTTCACAGATCAGCCCTGTGTTCTTGTTAGTTACGTAGAAAGGCGTAACTTATTGATGATGGGCATAATTAATGATTTTTTAATCTTATTTAATGTTCATAACTTTCTTTCATTTATCAAGGCATCCATTAACGTGTTTATATTTTAACATTTACCTAATCACATTAAAAAATTACTATAAGAATATGTAATTACCACGTTTAAATGATTAAGTAGGATTAAAATGATTAAGTAAGATTAAACTCTGAAATCTAAATAAATACCCATGTTCTATGAACCGGCTGAACCGGCTGTCTGATGCTCCATGCGTTCCATTTATAAACCTAATACAACCAAACTAATGCCCATGCGTTCCATTTATAAACATAGTGCAGCCAAAAGTTTTATATTACCACAAAAGTTTTATATTGGGGAACGCCTTCCAATTATTACCACAGACGTTTTATATTGGAGGCATGTGTTTCGTCTCATTACAATGCACGTTTTTAAAAATTACCTGGGTAACGCACGCTTCATATAAAGTGTGAACCGTGTACTATCTTTATGTCGTTTCATATTTTAGCCAGACGAGGTAACATCATCTGTAAAAAAATTGTAATCAGTTTTCTTCAATTTTCAGGCTATTTGACATGCTATGATAAATTCAGGTTTTCCCTGCATGTGGGGAAGGCAAGCCGACCATGAACTGGCATGCCTTCAATGGTTGGCCCTCATCATAGACTTGTATTTCGAATTGCATTTTGCCTATGTATTGTTAGTATAATTGCAGTTAGGAGCTCGGGTTTTTAAAATCATTTAATTTTTGATGGACAGGAATCAACATTGTTGTATTTTGAGCTTTGTTGTATTTTGAGATTTGCTGTTTCCCAACAATAAATTTCCGCAATTTGCTAATAGATGTCATTACTAACGGTGAAGTTGAAAGTCGCCCTCCAATTCTTCGGCGACCCGTTTTGACGTATTCTTTGCATTCACCGTCCAAAAGAACTCTCAATTTCTTACCTTTTCGTGTCCTGCGCACTTTGTCATCCTACAAATGGAATGTTCAACAATAAAAAAGACCCCAAACATTGTAATATATCAACATAATTAAGATAGTAATATTATTTCCGTGCACCACATTACAATGCGTATTTCCGTGCAACAAATTGATTTATAGTGGAAAAATAATAGTTGAGCTCATAATTCGTATGGAAGATTATGATTCGGTATGTTATATTTGTTGTTGTTCTTCTATGACTGTCGATGTTTTCCTGTCAATTGATTGTGAACATCGATTAAATTTCTTTGCGTGCAGATACATAATCTCTTTGCGTGCAGATAACACAAATGCCATTCTGGGAGCATAACAGGAGAATAACTGTAACCACAATAACTTTCTGCAATCTGTTAATAGATGTGATTACTGACGTTGAAGTTGAAGTTCGCCCTCCAATTCTTCAGCGACCCATTTTGACGTATTCTTTGCATTTGCCGTCCAAAAGCGTTCTCAATTTCTTAGCTTTTCGTGTGTTGTGCACTTTGTCATCCTACGAATAGAATGTTCAACAATAAAAAACCCTAAACATGGTAATATATCAACATAATTAAGATAATAATATTATTTCCATAATATTTCAAAATGACATGTTCAAAATAACATTCAAGACTACTATCCAATTGTAATATGTTCAAAATAAGATATATCAAAATGATTATATCAAAATAAAAGATTGTAAAAATTGTAAATTTTAATTTGATAAATTTAATGTAAATATGATTCGGTATATTATGATTCGGTATATTATATTTGTTGTTGTTGTTCGGTGGCCGTCATGTTTTCTTGTCAATTGATTGGGATCATCTATTGGAGAATTTTTTTCGTAAACACATACATAAATCTCTTTGCATGCAGATAACATCGTTACCATTATGGGAGCATAACAAGAGAATAATTGTAACCACAATAACTTTCCTCAATTTTCTAATAAATATCATTACTGACGGTGAAGTTGAAGGTTGCCCTCCAATTCTTCAGCGACCCGTTTTGACGTATTCTTTGCATTCACCGTCCAAGAGCACTCTCAATTTCTTAGATTTTTGTGTCCTGCCCACTTTTTCATCCTACAAACGGAATGTTCAACAATAAAAAAAAACCCAAACATTGTAATATATCAACATAATTAAGATAGTAATATTATTTCCATAATATTTCAAAATAACATGTTCAAAATAACATTCAAGACTACTATCCAATTGTAATATGTTCAAAATAACATACATGAAAATCAAAATATATCAAAACAAAAGATTGTAAACATGGTAAATTCAATGTAAATAAATAAATAAAATCTACTCTAATAAAATTTTAATTGTTTTTAAATTTATGCACAATCTTACCGAGAAAATAAATATTTGAATAATTATATTTTAAATTTATGCACAATCCTACCCATAAAATAAATATTTTTTATCTTAAAATATTAGGTATAATTTTTTTGTTATAATAAGAAAAAGAAAATGTGCATTGTTTATAAACTCAGTTGTGGGTCAATCCCATGGTAACCCTATCACTTACAACCCACGCTAACCCTGCCACTTACAACCTGGATTTCACATGATTAGGCTATGTTTGAACTATAATTACGCACATATTAATGTTGCAATCTATTGAACATATTAACGTTGCAATGTGATGAACATAAATTGATGTCATGATTTGATGAACATAAGCATGTCATCCCAATGTGGATAGTCATGTCGCAATCTAACGAACTATTACAAGTGTCACAATGTGTTGCACATCGTCTTCCTGTCGCAGTGTGAACATAGGAACATTGTAATATACAAAACATAGTAACATCTCAATGTGACGAACATATATGGACTTCACAATGTGACAAACATATATGAACTTCACAATGTGACAATAATATGTGTTGATCACAATGTGACGAACTTATCCCTTTCATCTGTATGATGAGCACTTCCTTATCATCACAATGTAATGAACATTTCCTTGTCGTCGCAATGTGATGAAGATAGCCATGTCGTCACAATCCGACAACATAGCCCTTTCATCATAATGTGATGAACTTAAACGTATGTCACAATGTGGCAAACATTGCCCTGTTGTTGCAATGTGAAATCATATCCTCACATTGGAATCTGACACATATATCGTGATGTCACATTGTATTTCCAAATGTCACAATTGGATGAACATAACCCATTTTCACAGTGTGATGTACACAACGTAACGTAATCATGTGAACACCATAGACCAACATTGCAATGAGACAAACACTTCCTGATCTCGCAATGTGATGATCATATCCCCTCTATCGGAGAGTGACAAACTTATTCCAATGCCATAATGTGACAAACAAAAACCTTTCGTCGTAATTTAATGACCATAACCTTACAATGTCATCTGACGAATAAAAGTTGATGTCATAATGTGGAAAACAAAACATAATGTTGCAATGTGATGATCAAAACATAATCAACATTGCAATGTAGTAATGCCAACAATAGTAATGTCGCAATGTGATTAACATATATGAACGTCACACTATAATGAACATACATGTTGATCGTAATTTGACGAACATATATGACGATCACAATGTTATGACATAGCCCTATCATCGTAGTATGATGAACACTCATGTGTCATCGTAATTGACAAACATAAATGAACATCACATTTTGATGAGCATTTCCCTATCATCACAATGTGATGAACATTTCCCCATCATCGCAAATGAATGTACATTCCGTTTCATCGCAATGTGACAAAACCTAATGTCATTGCAATGTGACAAAACCTAATGTCGCAATGTGATTAACAAAACATAATCATGGTCCAACATAATCATGGCCCACCATAATCATGGCGTACACCTATTAACATTGGGCACAATTAATGATCTTTTAACCTTAAACCCTAATCTGATGGCTACGCATTGAAGATGCTGGCATATTCTTAATCGTCCTCCAAAATCAATGAGTCTGATTTATTGTTCATAACTTTCTTGCATTTATCAAGGCATCCGTTAACGTGTTTACTTTTTAACATTTACCTAATCACATTAAAAAATTACTGTAAGGATATGTAATTGCCACGTTTAAATGATTAAGTAGGGTTAAACCATGTCATCTAAGTAAATGCCCACGTTCTGCTTCTGAACCGGCCGTCTGATGCCCACGCGTTCCATTTATAAACCTAATGCAGCCAAACATTTCATATTACCACAGACGTTTTATATTGGGAGCACACGTTCCTTGTCTAGTTATTACCACAGACATTTTATATTGGGGTCATGTGTTCCGTCTCATTACATCGCATGTTTTTAAAAATTACCAGGGGAACGCACGCTTCATATGAAGTGTGAACCATGTACTATCTTTATGTCATTTCATATTTTAGCCTTTCTTCACATAACTGGATTATATGTATTTCTAGCACAAAACTTTATATGTGTTTGGAGCAAAAGCCATAGAAAAACATGTTTATATGTGTTTCGAGAAAAAACCATAGAACAAAATATCAAACTACTAAGAGGGTATGAAATCATCAATCCAGATGAGGTAACATCATCTATAAAAATTTATGTAATCAATTTTCTTCAATTATAATTTCTGCTATTAGTTTTCTTCAATTTTCAGGCTATTTGACATGCTATGATAAATTTAGGTTTTCCCTGCATGTAGGGAAGGCAAGTCGACCATGAATTGGCCTGGTTTCAATGGTTGGCCCTCATCATAGACTTGCATTTCGACTTGCATTTTGCCTATGTATTGTTATTATAATTGTAGTTAGGAGCTTGTGTTTTTTAAATCATTTAAATTTTGATGGACAGGAATCAACATTGTTGTATTTTGAGCTTTGTTGTTGTTGTATTTTCATCTATAAGAATCAACTTTGTTGTATTTTTTGTTTGTTGTTGGTTTGTTTTGATGAGCTTGATGTTCAGTCCTGTTTCTCTTGTTGTTTGTTTGTTTCGATGAGCTTGACGTTAAGTTCTGGTTTGTTTCGATGACCTTGATGTTAAGTTCTTGGCAATGTGCGTTGGAGTTAAAATTAATTACACCGACCATATCGCTGGAATTAGATTGCATCGCTGGAAATTATTCTGATTGATTTCTTCATTGTAGTTAATGCCAAGGATATGGCCTGTAAGAGATCAGTAACAAATGATAACTTGCGCTTTTAGGTTAAAATATGGTCAACAACCTGGACCATGAGTATTGTTGTCAATTATGTCGAGTGTATATAAGAATCCTTCACCAAGTTCTATTTGATTATTTCTATATTGACCTATTGTTTCTGTGAATCTGTTCTGCAGAATGACATTCTAGAAAATTATGAAGAATTAATCCACTGAACAGTTCTCTGGTGTCCCATACGTATCTACGCTCATGAACTGTTTGTTTTCTGCATGGTATGGACTTCCCTTCATCTCTGCTAACAACCTTCTTCTCAGCACCATAAATGGCACTGGGACTACCATCGAGTTGGTTTACATTTTCTTGTTCCTTTTTTATGCTCCAAAGAAAATGAAGGTATAAATATGTAGATAATACCAATGTTGTTGACGTAGTTTTTTTAGTGCATTCGTTTCAGATTGTCTGATCTTTTGATGATTCTGAATCATTTCACTTTTTTTTTTTTTTTTTCACGACTTCAAGAAAGAAAAATTCGATTTAATCTCANTTCACGACTTCAAGAAAGAAAAATTCGATTTAATCTCTTAACATCAAAAGTATTATTTATGGGAGGGTAGGGGAGGGAAACTGCTTCTAATGGGAATATGGATATGTAGCATAGGCCAGGATTATACATTAACTATTACAATTATTATCCATGAAAGTGTGTGAAGTTTGCATATTAATGAACTAAACAAAATACTCATTTCAAGTTTACACAAACTTTGTCTAGTTATGTCAAAATAATCAATTAGTAAATTGCATGATACCATCATGTAAATTAATTAATTTAATTTATACATTATTATATATTACATTTATGTGATACTTAATTAATACACTAATTATACATTAACTATACATTATTACATCCCCGGATGGGGTGATAAGGGCCGCGATAGAGCCACGTGGGAACGAGCGAGGACGCTGTGTTAATGCATCCACCAGCTCGCCTTACCTCGCACATTAACCCTGCATGAATCGAAGCAGGAGAAGCATTCCGATGAGGCCCCTCGCACAAGCGAAAGGTACTCACCAGCAGAGCACTACCGAGCAGAGATTAATGGCGCCGGTTAATGCTTCGGATATGT
>JASDQU010818413.1:14796-26943 GCA_032191745.1 Picea mariana | reverse complement strand
ATTCTGCCTGGCGCGAATGGACCAGCGGCTTGACATGTTCTTCGCTGCACATTCTAGAGCCTCGTCCAAGAAACAATGTCCGACCTGTGCATGCACCTACTCATTCCCGGCGAGATGGAGGAACTCGGAGATATAGAACAAGAAGCTCGGTTCAGAGGTTCATACATGCTTACAACCCGACTCTGGTTTTGGTGTTGTTGCTATATTTTTAGCTTTATGTTAGATAGTTATCAGGTTGTCTTAGTAATAGATAGAATAATCAGCTTCATGCTGGCGACCATAAGTCTTGGTTTCCTTCGGGCAGGACGTCGCACCGAAAACTTTGTTAAATTTTTCCAACTAGGCCACAGTGTGACAATTGGACATGGATGCCCAGCTGTCTCGGTTTCCTGCTCAAGCGGGACAGTTGGCATCACACACAGTCTTGTATTTTGATTATGTTAATACAGGCACCACCTTTTTACTTAAAAAAAAAAAAAAACTATACATTATTACATTAATTTATATGTTATACAAATATATTAATATATAAATTAATATAATAATGTATAGTTAATGTATTAATTAATTATCATATAAATGTAATATATAATAATAATGTATTAATGAAATACATTATTGTTTTATATTAATGTATTTTATTAATACATTAATTATACATTAAAATTACATTATTACATTAATTTATATATTATACAAACATATTAATGTATAATTAATGCATTAATTAATTGATACATAAATATAAAATATACTTATAACGTATTAATGAAATACATTAATGTTTTGTATTAATGTATTTTAAATTAATTTATACATTAATATATTTGTATTAATATATTAATCATAGTCCCAAGGCATGTCGACTGTCAACTAGCAACAACCACTTTATAAAAGTGGTTGATATACACCGATCGACGTCATTTTTCACCTTTCCAAATTAATGACGTAGATCGGCGTATATCAACCACTTTTATAAAGTGGTTGTTGCTAGTTATAACCTCTCAACAATGTACAGTATAGCCATCTATACTAGTCATTAGGATTTGTCCTTTCTTCTTGATTTATTTTCTCTATATAGCTTTAGACTATCATCTAATACAATTGAGCTCCACACATTCTTGTTCTTGTTCTTTCTTTTTCATTTATTGTTTTGTCATGGCATTAAAGCCCGAGAGGTAAGACTATTAACAAAGCATTTAAAGATATGTGAAATCCCTTCTTCAGGAGGAAAATATACTCCTAGCAGAGGAGAAGCTACAACAACTATTGGATCGACCACAGGAACAAATATGGGTTATCAAATCGAGCCCAAATAGATCAAAAAGCACATAGAAGGAGAATTGATCCCGACTGTTGGATCTGAGCGAGTGGATCGATAGTCGGGATCTAGGTAAGTCGCACAGTGTTTAACCCTTAGCCTCCATTGGACTTCGAAAGTTTGAAGGTTTTCTATTTTTAGTCATAGAGGAGAGAAGTCTCTCAAAGTCTCGAAGTGAATCAGGACTGTCCATTTGCAAAGGATGTGTGTCCAAAAATCCTAGAGTCTGGAAGGTAAGCACTCCTGGAGGAAGAAAGCGCTAAAGCTCACGAGATGCCCGAAGCTTCGAAGACCGGAGCACATTCAAACTGGTGGAAAGGTCACATGGACTAGATCGAAAGATATCTGGGAGCCCTGAAGGACTGGGAATTGAAGTTAATCCAGACCATTGATCACAGAAATGACACATGGTAGGAGATCCTTCTCTCCGAAGGATAGACACTTCGAAGGAAACTCAGAGGTCTGAAGCGAGAACTCCCAGAGGCCCATAGCCTGGAGTTCATCTCGATCATCCATAAACAAGGACACATGGTGTCAGATCTCTTACTTTGGAGGCTTAGCACTCTGGAGGGTCTACATAGTGAAGAAGTTGTTGGAGACGAAGAAGTTATAAACTGTTGAAGGTTTTGGACATGTGTCGATAGATATGACCATCATGAATGTTAGCACTTCAGAGGTTTGAGGTGTTTTGTGCCTCAAAACTCTCGAATCCTGGGATTTCGAAGTAAATCTCAGCTATTGATCTCATTGGACATGTGGATGAAGGATCTGCCACTTAGCTAGTTCATGGTTCAGGGAGAACATGATGGTATGTTGTGTGGACTCCCGAACGTCGAAGTAAATATCAGTCGTCCAATTGAGAGGACACGAGGAGGCTGATATCATCACTTCAAAGAATCAACACTCTCGAGTATAGCGTGTTTTAGTAGACAGGAAATCCTAAAGTTTGGCATCCTAAAACAAATCTTGGTTGTTAGTTTGTCAAGGTCTGAGGATCGTTGATCTTTTGAATGCCCGAGGTCCTGAAATTTTGATTCGTAGATCTCAACGGGTAACTGATACCATCGATCACTTCACTCATTTAGTTATTCAAAGGAACATAGGTTTTGACATATTACAACTCACGGAGCCTGAAGTACTGAGATCTCCTGAACTAGCGCATTTTGGGATATCACCTGGTTTTCATCCTTTGGTCATAGGGGAATTTAACACGGAATTTTTTTTTTGTTTAAACAAAATAAGTCTTGGCTCTTGAGTAAAATAATATATCTCATTTCATCCATTAAGAGGAGCTATAGTCGATAAACAATAGTGCTCGGATTTATGACTTTGTACATCTCGTGCTCGAATAGTCAAATCCAGCAAGATCAGAGCTAAAGAAGTTGTTTGGCCCACGTTTTTCAGCCCAAAGTCACATAGAGGATTTCTAGGACCTAGTGTTTTACATGCAGGAACCAAAAATAGGACCTGTCAGCTTGCATCAAGCGGTATCAGTGGTAAAAAAAAATCCCATGTTGTCTTTTTTTTTTTTTTTTTTTACAAAAATGGCCACCTGTAACCATTTAGGGCCAAAACAAGGGCCAATTGTTCTTGGAAAGACCTATGAATTTTGGTATCTCAGAATGAGATCCTTCTTACAAGAACATGAGTGTTGAGATCCAATGGATCTTGGCTATGTGGAACTAGATCCAGTAGACCTAGCTGTCATGAAAAATCAAGAGAGAGTTGCTCAGGCAGAAGAGAGGAAAAGAGAGAATAAGGAAAAGTTATGGATTTAGAACTCAGTATAACAAATATCTTGCAAGAGCGTGATCTTGAGCAGTATGTGACCATAGTGGTGGAGGAACCAATGAATAATGCATGAAGAACTTTTTTCAGGAAGAGTCAAGAAAAGGCCAAGTGAATCATCTTTGACTCAATCAAAGACAATATAATGCCTTCAATGACTTCGTTGATTCCTACCAAGGATTGTATGGATACCTTAGTGAATTTGTATGAGAATCAGGCTCCAAGTCACAAGAGGACACTTAAGCACAAGATCAAGTATTTGAACATGGAGAAAGGTGAATCATTGGCATCTCTCTATTCCAGGATAGCTCAGATCAGAGATCAACTTTTAGTCATAGGGGTGATAGTGGATGATGATGATTTAGTGCAGGCCATTTTTGACAATCTTCCTTATTCATGGGATACCTTCTTATCCTGTGTAAGTGGGAGAGAGATTCAGCCCACATTTAAGAGGTTATGGCATGATTGCCTCCAGGAGGAAAGTCACACAGCTACAAGGAGCAAGCCAACGAAAGAATAGCACTCAGCTTTAGCATCAAGATTCAAGGGAAAGAAGAAAGGCACTTTCCAAAAAGGCTCTCAGTTGAATCCAAACACCAAAGGTACATTCAAAGGCAAGAATATTGATACATCTAAGATTAAATTCTTTACTTGTAGTAAGTTGGGTCATTTTGCTAAAGATTGTTGGTTTAGAAGGAAATATCCTAGGAAAGGGAAACATCATGCCTCAATTGCTGAGGATGATGAATCCAAAAGAAATCAGAAAATTCCTTCTAATGAGAAAGAATATTATTGTGTTTTTTCCTTATCCAGTTCAGTTTCCATGGGGCCAAAAAATTGGTTAGTAGACAGTGGTGCATCAAAGCACATGACAGGGTACAAGGAGATCCTCTCAGATTTCGAGAAAAAATCTTTTGTAGAGCAAGTCAAGCTTGGGGATGAACAATGTTACAATATAGAGGGAGTAGGCTATCTCCTTTAGATTGGAATCTGGGGCTAGACATCTCGTTGATGAAGTATTATATGTTCCAAGGCTCAAGAAGAAGTATTATATGTTCCAAGGCCCAAGAAGTATTATATTGGGTGATATTCAATGACAAGAAGGCACTACTATGGGATAAAGGTAGCCACTTAAGTACAACATAACCCATTGGAACTCAGAGTGGAGGACTATACGTCATGTCAAGATAGTCAATTTAGGCATTGTCTCATGATATGACTAGGTCCAGCGAGTTGTGGTACATAAGACTTGGACATCTTCATTCCAAATCTCTTCCAAATCTACAGAACATGGTATGTGGCATGCCCTCTATTTCTCTTAGTAAAAATGAAATTTGTAAGGGATGCATGCTAGGTAAAAATATAAAGAAAGCATTTCCCAGTAGTGACAACAGAGCTCCGTGCATCTTGGATCTGGTTCATTCTGATGTATGTGGTCCCATGTCATCTCCTTCACTCAGTAGTTTTTTGTATTATGTCATTTTTATTGATGATTACTCAAGAAAATGTTGGATATATTTTCTTAAAGAAAAAAGTGACACATTTGATAAATTCAAAGAATATAAAGCCTTTATTGAAAAGAAGATAGGGAAACACATCAAAATCCTTAGAACAAACATTGGAGGAGAGTTTGAATGTCTTTTGTTTGAGGATTTCTTGAAGTCAGCAGGAATCAAGAGATAGTCTACTGTGCCATATAATCCTCAACAAAATGGTGTTGCTGAGAGGAAAAAAAAGACTATTTGTGAGGCAACAAAAGCAATGATGTTTGACCAGGATCTACCAAATTTTTTATGGGCGGAAGATACCTCCATTATCGTGTATATTTAAAACATGTGTTCACATGCTATTTTGAAGGACAAGACTCCTGAAGAGGTCTTGTCATTGACCAAACCTAAAATAGGGCATCTAAGGACATTTGGATGTCCTGTGTATATTCATGTCCCTAAGGAAAAGAGGACAAAGATGGAACCCTCAGGCAAGAAAGAGGTGTTTGTGGGGTACAATGAGAACTCCAAGGATTACAGGATTTATGTACCAGGTCAATGGAAAATAGAGGTAGGTAGAGATGTGACTTTCCATGAGGAAGTTGCATTTAATAATTCTAGAGAGCTTCAACAAGATTCAAAAGCAATTCAACTAGCTTCACCCTCTTCTGAAAATGAAGAGTCATATGATCAAAGGGAGGAAACTCGTGAAGGGCCAAGTAATGAGCCCCTAGAACCCACTGAAGTGTTAGAAAGAACTTTTGAAGAACCTCCAGCCAAAAGGATGCCAGGTTGGCTTAAGTAAATAGTGCGGGAAGCATAAAGGATAGCTTCTCCCAAAAGATATTTCAGGGAAAGGAAGAGGCCTCATAGGTTTGGAGTCTATGTTGCACTGATGAGTAGCATTAGTGATTTCAAACCTTCTTCATTTGAAGAAGCAGATAAATTACAAGTATGTAAGGATTCCATGGTTGAGGAATACAGGTCTATTA
Source organism: Picea mariana (assembly GCA_032191745.1). Taxonomy (NCBI): domain Eukaryota; kingdom Viridiplantae; phylum Streptophyta; class Pinopsida; order Pinales; family Pinaceae; genus Picea; species Picea mariana. The sequence continues at coordinate 21,355 of JASDQU010818413.1, read as the reverse complement.
TAAAGAACAATGTTTAGGACATTGTGCCAAGGCCAAAAGACAAATCAATGGTTTCTTCCAAATGGATCTATAATATCAAACATGCAGCTGATGGAAGTGTAGAAAAGTTCAAAGAAATATTTGTAGCCAGAGGCTTCACTCAGAAAGAAGGAATCGACTATGAAGAGACTTTTTCTCCTGTAGCTAGGTATACCTCCATTCAAGCTATTATTTATTTAGCTTCTGTACTTGGTTGGAAGCTACATCAGATTGATGTAATCACAACATTATTGAATGTAAATATTGAAAAAGAGGTCTTTGTGGAACAACCAGATGGTTTTATACTGCATAACAAAGGCACTCATGTATGCAAGCTAAGGAAGGCCTTGTATGGTATTAAGTAGGCTCCCAGAGTTTGGTATGATAGGATTGATGGATTTCTTAAAATCCCGAGCTTTCAAAAAAGTGATGTTGTTGCAAATCTATACTTCAAGGTAAGAGGTAACCAACCTATTATACTAATCTTGTATGTTGATGATCTCTTTCTAACAGGAGATGAAGGACTAATAGCCTGGTGTAAGAGGGAGATAACCTCAGAATTCGAGATGAAAGACTTGGGCTTGATGCATTACGTCCTAAGATTGGAAGTATGGAAAAGACAGGGAGAGATATTTCTGGCACAAGGAAAATACACAGTGGATGTACTAAAGAGGTTTGGTATGATGGACTACAAATCCATGTATACTCCAATGGTTACCAACCTAAGGAAGCTGCATGATTCTGATACAGGTTCATATTTGGTGGATCCCACCATGTATAGGTAGTTGATTGGATCATTGATGTACATGATCCACACTAGGCTAGATATATGCTATGCAGTGGTTGCAATGAGTCAGTTCATGATTGAACTGAGACAGAGACACTGGGTGGTAGCAAAGAACATCTTGAGATATCTCAGAGGGACCATTACTTATGTTATGAGATATACATCCAGTGGTGGTTTACTTTTGCATGGGTATGCAGATGCTGACTGGGCAGGAAGCCAGTGGATTGGAAAATATTTCCAAATACTGCTTTAGTTTAGGTTCCGCTATGATCTCTTGGTCAAGCCAAAAGTAGGGATCCATTGCATAGAGTACAACAGAGGATGAGTACATTACAGCAAGTGATGTTAGCAAGGAAGCAGTATGGATCAGAAAATTGCTTTCTAGGTTGTTTAGTGACAAGCTCGAGACGACGATGGTTCACTGTGATAATCAAAGTTGCATAAAATTAAAAGAGAACTTGGTATTTCATGACAAGTAAAAACATATTGACATGAGGTACCACTACATCTGAGTCTTGGTCTAGAGAAAAACTGTAAAGTTACAATACATAGCCATGAGCAAGAAGGTAGCTGATATCTAGACGAAGCCTCTGACCTCGAGACAGTTTGTGCAGCTAAGAGGCAAGATTGGTGTGGCTGAGAATGACTCCCTCGCTGAGAGAGAGTGTTAAATTTGGCAGCGTCGACAATCATTCTCCAATGAGAGGCCATTTGGGCCACCCTGAGGCTAGCCAAGGAGATTTGGAGAATCAACCAGTCTTGCGACATATTGACAAAATCCAGTGGGAATGTACAACATCTGTGAGTCAAACCAAAAGTCAAGAAGAATGAGATGCTATGTGAGTCTAATGAAAAAGTGAGGGGGAACGTACAACCTTTGTGAGCATAGACAGTCTAGTGCAAACGTTAGAGGGAACGTACAACCTCTGTGAGCATAGACAAACTAGTGCAAAAGTTAGGGGGAACATACAACCTCTGTGAGCCTAGTCAAACCTTGTGAGCCATGAGAAAAAGTCAAGGAATCTATCAAAAGTTATGTTGAATATAAAATTCCTATGAGCTAGAAACAAACGATATTCCTAATATTGCAAATGATGTAATTGTATTGATCTAGTGTGTTGGCATGTGTAAACATTATCCACCATGAAGAGAATTTTGAATTGCCTTGTCAAGAGTTGTAACTAAAGTCTTGAGTCTAGTTCTATGTTAGAACTAAAGTGTAATGTTGATTTGCAACTAAAGTCTTGAGTCTAGTTCTATTATAGAGCTAAAGTGTAATGTTGAGTTGCAACTAAATTCTTGAGTCTAGTTCTACTTTAGAACTAAAGTGTAATGTCGAGTTGCAACTAAAGTCTTAATTCTAGTTCTAAGTTTGAACTAAAGCATGTTAGTCTCAAGTCTAATTCTAATTTCGAACTAAACTGTAATGTTGAGTTGTAACCAATCTCAAGTCTAGTTCTAAGTTAGAACTAAAGTGTAAAGTTTATTTGTAACCACTCTCAAGTCTAGTTATAAGTTCGAACTAAAGCATGAAGATGAGTTATGTTTAATGCATGCAATCAGGTTACTATTTCAAGCTTCCCCTCTTCCCCTCTTCAACCTATATAAGAAGAGGTCAAAACCTCTCTTCAACATAGTTCTGCAACACAGTTTTCATATGCAGGTTGAGGGTGAAGCAATATAGGATCACATCAGTGATAAAGAGGCAACATATCGAAGGTGTATTTCAACAACTTCTTGTAAGTCTTTATCAGGTCAGAGTCATCTTGGAAAGCTCTTTCAGAGAAGAATATTCATGGTGGATATTTGTAAGAGATCTTACATTATTAATGAAATAAAGGAATATTGTTTGTTGGGGTTTTTCTCCCTATACATGGTTTCCCTAGGGTATATGTGTTGTTGATATGCATGTTTAATTATCTACATAATTATTTCTATTCGATTATGATTTGGAATTGTTGAAATATATTAATATGGAATCAAAGTATTGAACAAAATAAAAGAAATAATCTACATAAGAAATCAAGCTCATAATTTAACAAGGACATCCTAAAAATAGCTTGCCAGGGAAATGACACGGTCAAAACAATTAAGCTGTAGACCTTGAGGATGCGTTTTGAGACCTTATAAATGATAGAGATTCAAAATATTGATGAATTTATGACCACAGTCATGGGTATTGTAAACCATATCAATTTTATTGGTGAAGCCATCCCTTATCTATGAATTTTTGAGAAAGTCCTCAGAAGTCTTCCAAATAAATTTGAAATGGTTGTTATAGCCATCCTTGAATCCAAGGATTTGTCAAAATTTGCAACAGATGAACTAATGGGCTCTCTATTGACACATGAGACCAGACTACATCTAGAATATGATTCAATAGACAACGCCTTCAAGACTCAATTATCTTTTAGCAAAGGGAGAGGCATAGGTCATAGAGGAAGAGGGATAATTCTAAGAAACAATCATTGAGGTGAAGGTCACACACATCAAAACCAAAATTATAATTTCCAACATCAAAGAGGTAGAGGGAGGAGATCAAATGACAAAGAAATCATACAATGTTATTACTGCAAAAAGTATTGGCACTATGAATCTGAATGCATGAAGAAGCAAGCATATCAACACTTAGGCATAACACATGTCTCAAATCATGAAGGAGACACCTCTGATGGGATGTTTCTCTCATGTCACAAAACTGAAGAACAACAAAAGGACCTCTGGTTACTAGAAAGCGAATGCAACAATCACATGATAGGTAAGAAAGTTTTACCTTCATGCATTGATTCTTCTATTTCATCTGATATTACACTTGGAGTTGACTCTTTAGTCAAATTTCAAGGCAAAGGAACTGTACCTATTTTCACTAAACAAGATGTAAAGAAAGACATAAACGATGTATATCACGTTCAATATCTGAAACATAATATCTTAAGTGTATGAAAACTAGTTGAACATGGCTATAAGGTAATTTTTGAAGGATCATCATGTAGGATACATGAAAAAACGCCCAACAAAAAATTGATTTCTAAAATCTACATGATTGGGAATAGAATGTTTCCCCTCACCCTTAGAACTGCAAATACGACCAAATCTTATGAACAAAGTGCATCCACATCTAATGGAACTATGATTTGGCATGTGAGATTAGGACATCTACCCTTTCAGATTCTAAGCCTTCTACATAAACACTCCGTGGTCAAAGGTCTACATATATTCAAAGAGAAAAATCCCCCATGTGAGTCTTTCATTCTCGGAAAACATAAGAGAACAAGATTTCCACAATCCTCCACTCAAGTCAAACAACACTTAGATATGGTTCACACTGACCTATGTGGACCAATGCAAACAAATTCAATAGGTGGTAGTTTTTATTTTCTAACATTTATTGATGACTTTTGTAGGAAAATATGGATCTATTTCCTCATACAAAAGTTTGAATCCTTTGCAAAGTTCAACTAGTTCAAGGCTGAAGATGGAAAAAAAAGTGGGAAATATGTGAATATTCTCAGGTCAGATGGAGGAGGAGAATATTGTTCAACAAAATTTGCAAATTTCTACAAATCACAAGCAATAATCATGCAAACCAGAACCAAGTATACTCCACAACAAAATGGAGTAGTTGAGAGGAAAAATTAGACTATAATGAACATGGAAATGAGCCATCTTAGAGAGAAATTTATGTCAAATCTATTTTGGGATGAAGCAATAGCATGCTCAGTTTATCTCCTGAATAGATCCCCAACCACTAGTGTCAAGATGAAGGTCCCTCAAGAAGCATGGAGTGGGACAAAACTAAATTTTTTTCATCTTAGAACATTTGGATGGATTGAATTTGCTCACATACCTTACGAATTGAGGAAGAAACTTGATGATAGAAGTGAGAAATGCATTTTTGTTGGCTACAATGAGACATCAAAATCCTACAAACCCTACAATAAGATTTCAAAGAAACTAATTCTCAATAGAGATGTCAAATTTCTTGAAAATTAGTTATGAAGTGAATTTGAAAATTTCCCTATGGACAGTCAAAATACATTACTACCACTTTATGAAAACACATAAAAGTGAGGAAAACAAACACATCATCATGTCCTTCCAAGATTGCATGTCAAATTTCTTGAAAATCAGTTTTGAAGTGAGTCTGAAAATTTCCCTATGGATAGTCAAAATCCATCGCTACCACTTTATGAAAACAAAGAAAAGTCAGGAAAACAAACACATCATCATGTCCTTCCAAGATTGCAGGTATAAGGACAACCTCAAAGTTCTCATGACAACTCTTATTCAAGTATAATTCATCCTCTGAACTTCAAAATCAGAGAAATCAGAGCTTGAGAGAAATCCATCAACAATTGGATGATCTTGATCAACATAATATTTTTGCATTAATGTCATGTTAACCTACATATTTTAAAGAGGTATCTAAAGAGCCATATTTGGTTCAAGCCATTAACCAAGAGATTGACTCCATTGAGAAGAAAAATACATGGGATCTTGTTGATCTTCCCAAACATTAGACAAGTATTGGTGTCAAGTGGGTGTACAAAAATAAACTCAATGAAAAGGGGCAGATTGAAAAACAGAAAGCAAGGCTTGTTGCCAAAGGATTCTCACAACAACCAAGCATTGATTATGGTGAAACTTTTTCTCCAATAGCAATGTTGGACACTGTAAGGACTCTCTTAGCCATAACAGCTCAACACAAATGGAAAGTATACCAGATGGATCTCAAGTCATCTTTCATGAATGGTGTCTTAGAAGAAGAGGTCTATGTGGATTAGCCACTTGGATTTGAAGCCAAAGAACAACTAGCCAAAGTGTATGAGTTGAAGAAATACTTGTATGGATTAAAGCAATATCCAAGATCTTGGTACAATATAATTTACACTTACCTGATCAAGAGTGGTTTCAACAGAAATCAAAATGAGCCAACTCTATACACCAAAACATATCGACAAGATAAAATTCTAATTCTATGTTTATGTGTTGATGACATGATATATACTGGAAATATTGAGTTAACAAGTTTTAAACATACCATGCAATCTCAGTTTGAGATGACAGATTTTGGCATAATGAAATATTTTTTCAGGGATTGAGGTTGACCAATCAACCAAAGGTATTTTTTTCTGTCAGCAAAAATATGCATCGAACATCATCAAAAGATTCTGCATGGAATACTGCAATCCAACAAAAAATCCTATACCCCTAGGCTCAAAATTGAGCAAGCATGATGAAGTCCCTACATTGGATTCTACNCAATTGGCTTTCTTTCCAGGTTCATGTAATCTCCCAAAGATTCTCACTGGAAGATGGTGAAAATGATTCTAAGATATGTTCCTGACACTCTCAATTTTAGTTTATGGTACACTCATTCTGAAGATAATCATCTTTCTAGTTACAATGACAGTGATTTTGCAGGCAGCCTAGATGATCGGAAAAACACCTTAGTGTATGTTTTTCACCTAGGCACAAATCTGATTTATTGGTCATCGAATAAGAAACCCATTGTCTCAATATATTCTGCGGAGGCAGAGCATGTCGTTGCTACCTCAGCTTCTTGTCAAGTTGTGTGGCTGTGAAGACTATTGAATGACATGTCACATACAAAAAAGAAGCCAACTCCTATCTTTTGTGACAATACTTAAATGGATTGAGTTAAACGTAAACTTGATTAATTTCTAACCAAGATTAAACTTGGGTTTATACAAAAACGAGGTTAATCGATATCCATGAGGGATGAATCCATGC
>JASDQU010818413.1:4331-14696 GCA_032191745.1 Picea mariana | reverse complement strand
AACAGGCACCACCTTTTTACTTAAAAAAAAAAAACTTGAACTGAAGGCTGCAGCTAGGGTTTCCCTAGCCGCAACACGGGATGAAATCGTTTCACCCTTCCTCCTCTTGCTGTCACGTCCTCCTTCTCGCGGGCTCAATGGCTTGTGTGTCTCCTCCTGGTGGTGGTTGCACCCCTTCTTGCAATGGATCTTATCATTTTTCAGAGCTTGGCAGTCTCACTATTCCTAGTGTGGATCTGGTCTCTTCTTTCCCGGTGTGCGACTACGCTTGTGGTCGTTGCTTTTTCTCTAGATTAGGCCTCGTCTACTAGGTGTTGGTCTTTGTTTTCCGCATGGATCTACTCGGTGGTCGAGACCCTAGCACGACTCTGCTAAGGTTTGAATCCAAGCCCAAGTGTTCCTGTGGGGGCGCCGTCCATTGATTTTTCTCTAGAATGTTTTCTCAGATCTGTATTTTGGTTCATGATCCTTAGTATGTGGGTGGATGGTCTTTCCTTCTTCATACTTTTGTGCATGCGAGAGTTTTCAGAAGTTTTCTTTGGGGTTGGAACTCACCAGTCCATCCCAGCTGGTATGTTTAGGGCTTGATGCAATGTCAAGTTTTTCTCAGTGGTCTTGGTGGTCGAGGTTCCCTGCATCCCCCACGAGTCTATTTTTTAGAGTGGCGGCTGGAGTTTCTGATCGAGGGTTGGAAAATAACTTTGAGGCCCTTCTTTTTTGGGCATGCAGTGTTGATTTTGGAGCCATGTCAACACTTTGAGGTCCTTTTAGGGCGTGCAGTTTTTGGTTTCTTTCTTCTGTGGTTGCAAGAACAAAATTTGTCCCTCTGAATCTGTACTCTATGGGGTTTATTTGCCGCTCTGGCCTGGTCTGTCCAGGTTCTCTTCTGTTCTGCTTCAACCATTTTCTTGGCTGAGTTTGGTGGCTATTTTCTTTGAAGTCTTCATTTTTCGGGGGTCGCTCATTTAGGGCCATTTTTTCTAATCTTTTCTTCCTCTTGGGGTTGAAAGTTTTTTTAGACTAAATGATTGCTCTCTATATAATTTATTTCTTCTTTTTTGGCTAATTATCATGTTACTTGGCTTTTCCTGGTTTCCATCCTTTCCAAAAATGAGTTATGCTTAATAAACTTGCAAAATATAATTTGATTCTCTAGAGATGAATAAAATTATTTTTTTTCGAAGAAAAATAAAATAAAACTTTATATTGTTATTATTTATTATTTTACATATTATATTAGGAAAATAAGTATGTTCCACATTTAAAACTCTATATAAATTAAAATATTATACAACCAAGTAGGTTAAATATGTTACAACCACTAAAATTGAAATGAAACCCAATAAAATATAACTCTATATAACTTAAAATATTTTAAATATCAAAATTCTTGAATTTCAATTCTTAATTCCTCTTAGTGTTTAAGAGATTCATGGCTAAAAATTGAAATGAAACCCAATAAAAGATAATTTTATATAACTTAAAATATTTTAAATATCAAAATTCTTGAATTTCAATTCTTAATTCTTCTTAGTGTTTAATAAATTCATGGCTAAAATGGAGTAATGTTGATTTTTAATATGTTACAACCACTAAAATTGAAATGAAACCCAATAAAATATAACTCTATATAACTTAAAATATTTTAAATATCAAAATTCTTGAATTTCAATTCTTAATTCCTCTTAGTGTTTAAGAGATTCATGGCTAAAAATTGAAATGAAACCCAATAAAAGATAATTTTATATAACTTAAAATATTTTAAATATCAAAATTCTTGAATTTCAATTCTTAATTCTTCTTAGTGTTTAATAAATTCATGGCTAAAATGGAGTAATGTTGATTTTTAATATGTTACAACCACTAAAATTGAAATGAAACCCAATAAAATATAACTCTATATAACTTAAAATATTTTAAATATCAAAATTCTTGAATTTCAATTCTTAATTCCTCTTAGTGTTTAAGAGATTCATGGCTAAAAATTGAAATGAAACCCAATAAAAGATAATTTTATATAACTTAAAATATTTTAAATATCAAAATTCTTGAATTTCAATTCTTAATTCTTCTTAGTGTTTAATAAATTCATGACTAAAATGGACTAATGTTAATTTTTACTAAAAACTAGAGTGATTCTTATATTTTATTAACACAAATACTTTGTATAATAAAATTAAATGAGATATCTCCAATTAAAAATAAATTGAAATACCTTTCCAACTATTATTTGGTAACTAATTACAATGCTTATTTTGAAAATCCAGCAAACAAAACATAAATCAATTCATCAATTGAATGATTTCAGATTTAATTCATTACTCAACAACAATTCCAATGGAAAGAGATTGGCTAATTACAAAGGAGTAGAAATAGAAACAATGGCCAATAACTAGTGATTCTCCACCTTGATTTGATTTGAGCTATAGATAAATGGACGATGAGGCTGGAAGTTTGAACGGGAGGCTGCCCAACACAGGCAGGTGGACTTCTACTCTGCCACCCTGCATTAAATCCACTGATTGATTTTTGTGGAGCTTGCTAATGGACGAACGGAGCAGATGACAAACGGCAACGCCGAAATCGGAGAAGGGGACGTGTCGGGAAAGGTCGTAAACGTCAAGACGGCCCGGAATTTGATGTCCCCTAGAACGTATTTTTGGTTCCAAGACGTACTTTGACGACGTAAATTTCACGGTGGGTAATATACATAGGCCCCTCAGATTTCTTTACACTGTATAAAAATAACTATGTGTACACCATTTTTATAATTAAATGGATATCTCCACGCGTTTAAATGAGTTTAATTTTCATAATTCCATGAATATCTCCACTATGCCTTTAATTCAGTTAAGTTAGTTTAGTTTTTAATGTTTGAAAAATAATTTATTTTTAATGTTTTAACGATTTTATATTAGTGTTTAAACGAGTAACAATTATTTTTATGTAAAAAATGGTTGATATATGTTGATCTATGTCATTTTCCATTTTTATAAATTAATGATGTTGATTAACTTATATCAACCACTTCTTACATAAAAGTGATTGTTACTAATTACAACCGACATAGATGGGGCACACCAATTAATATATTAATACACTATAAATGTAATAATTAAATATTAATTAATAATTAAATAATTAATAATTAATAATTAATTAATTAATAATTAATAATTAATTAATAATAATTGTTTAATTATTATTAATTTATTAATTATTAATAATTTATAATTAAATAATTAATTATTGATTAATAATAAATTAAATATTAATTGATAATAAATAAATTATTAATTCATAATAAATTAATTGTTAATTATTAATTAATAAATGATAATAAATTAAATGTTATTTAATCAAATCTAAAATAATACATATCATAATATAATAAAATAAAATAAAATAATAATAATAATAATAATAATAATAATAATAATAATAATAAATAAATAAATAATAAAGTGTTACATGTAATAATAATAAAATAATATTAAACTAATTTTTTTTTTAATATTAATTAATTAAGTAAAACATTTTTATGTATTCATAATGTATTAATAATATATAATAATAATAAAATATTACTAAACTAAACACAAAGAAATAATATAATAGATTAATTAATGTAGTATTACATAAATGTAAAAAAACAATAATACATTTGTTAATAAATATATTAATTTTTTATTTATTAATCTATTAATAAATAAAAAAATTTAATATATTATAATATTAATCTAACATCTTAATAAATAAATATATTAATAATATTTTATATTAATATATTGATAGATTATATATTAATAGATTTGGAAGACGAAAGGAAAACAAATAAATAATACAACCCATTAATTAATTAATAAAATAAAATATTAATAATAATGCAAATATATATTAATAATATATAAATATATAAATGTATAAAAATAATAATATATTAATTAATTAATACAATAATGTAATGTATAAATTAAGTATCAATATATTGATGTATAATGTAATGTATTAGTGTAATATGCTAATTAATAAATACTTTAATAATATATTGTATTAATTAATTTACACAAGATATTGCAATAAGAAAGTAAAAACAAAAAAAATAATATAATCTATTAATTCATTAATAATTTAATAATAAAAAACTACATTAATAATAATAAAAAATGCATTAATAATATATAAATACATTAATGTAATATTACATAAATATACAAAAGTGCTATTGTATTAATTAATAAATATATAAATCATTTACTAATTAATGTATTAATACACCTATACATAAAATTAAAGTAGTAATTAATTAATTAATTAATACTTTAATGTGATATATAAATTAACTGTTAATTAAGGAATACATTAATAATAATGTAAAAATGCATTAGTAATATATAAATACATTAATGTAATATTACATAAATGTACAAAAGTGATAATATATTAATTAATAAATATATGAACGATTTACTAATTAATATATTAATACACAAATACATAAAATTAAAGCAATAATTAATTAATTAATTAATACTTTAATGTGATATATAAATTAAGTGTCAATAATACATTAGTGTATAATGTAATGTATGGATATAACATGTTAATTAGTAAAAACCTTAATAATATATAATATATTTTATTAATACATTATACATTAATATATTGTTAAAGTACAAATACATTATTACATGAATATATTTATAAACTCTTAATAAAATTAATAAAATATTAAATTATTATTAATTAATATATTAACAAAGCATCTATACATTAATAATATAGTAATAAAGTGTCCAAAAATACAATAATAAATTAAAATACTAAAGTATTAACACAATATTCATAGAATATTTATTCATTTGTAATACATTATACATTTGTAATACAATATTCATAGAATATTTATACATTTGTAATACATTATACATTTGCAACACAATATTCATAGATTATTTATACATTTGTATTAAAAATATATTTGTAATACATTATTATTTATACATTAATAAAGTATACAATTATTTTTTTAATATTATTTTTTTATTATTATAAAATAAATCTTAATACAAATAAACCTAACCTAAATTTTAATAGGAATAATCGTAACCCAAATCCTTTCCTAATAGTAACTCTAATAACCAAAACAATTTTAATAAACCTGATCCAAACCTTAAAAATCTAACACTAATTCTAGACATATTATAAAGGGGTTTGGGTTAAGAACATGTGTTTCCTCCTAAGAGGTCACATGTTTAAATCCAGTGGGGGTAGGGTATGTATACCTTCGTAGACTTTACGAGTAAAATCGTTGGGCAAAGGGGGTCCCATACACCAATTCTGTGTCTGGCTTGGTCTTGACCTTAAAAATAGATGGTATACAACCTGAGTGGGCCTAATGGTTAAGAACATGTGTTTCCTCCTAAGAGGTTGTGAGTTCAAATCCAGAGGGGGGTAAGGTATGTATACTATTAATCAATACATTAATAGATACATTATTAAGGTATTAATACTAAATACCTTATCGGTGAATTCAAGAAAAAAGAGCCACTGGGGCTATGTTAAAAATGACACTGTTTTAACTGAAATCACCGTATATCAACCACTAATCTAGTTAAAATGGTGTTAATCAACATATATCAACCACTTTTTACTTAAATGTTGTTGTTGCTAAAAAGTGGTTGATATACATCGATCATTGTCATTTTCCTCCATTTAATTATGGTTGACCATGACCATGGTTAACTGACCTAGACCTTTTCTATGATTGACCTTTACTATGCATGAACTTCAATACAATTTACCTTGGTTGAGCATGGCCATGGTTGAATGTCGTTGACCATGGTTGAAAATGGTTAACCATGTTTGACAGTGGTTTATGTTTGTCACATAACAACATTGGGAAATGGTTCTCTTAGTGGAATGTTGGGTTATGTTTGTCACATTGTGACATTGGGTTGTGTACATCACATTGTGATAATGGGTTATCCTCATCAGGCAATGACATTTGGAATATTTCTCAAATTATGACAAGAAACATTGGAACTGTCATGTTGGGATATGTTTGTCACATTGAAACATGACATTGTAAGGTTATGTTCGTCACATTATGACGTAGGGTTTTTGTCTGACAAATTGTGGTGTTGGAATAGGTTTGTCATAGTGTGAAAATGGTTTATATTCATCACATAGCGATGTTGGGAAATGGTCATCTCACTAGAACGTTGGGTTCGTTTGTCACATTATGACACAGGGTTGTGTACATCACATTGCGACAATGGGTTATCTTTGCCAGACAATGGCATTTGAAATTTTTTCTCACATTATGATGCTAGGATATTTTCGTCACTATGACGATGAGGTTATGGTCATGGATGATTTTAGGGGCTAAATTTCGCTCATGGGCTAATTTTCCATGTTTTTTCCAAAAATGAGATTCACTATTTTAAAAATGATTCACCCAAATTCTATAGGATAAAATTATTTTACCTTAAAAATCGCCAAAAGTTTATAAAAACTATATAAAATCCTTAGAAATTTGAATATTTTTACAAAAATATCACCAGACATTTATAGTTGGCATATGAAGGATTAGTAAGATTTGCCAAGGTTTCTACATTTTAAAATAAATTTCCATCCTTAAAATCATCCCTAGTTATGGTAATCACATTGCGATGACCAAGCTATGTACATCACATTGCAACAATATGGCTATGTTCGTCACATTAATATGGTGGGGTTATATTTGACACATCCCAACATTACTGTGTTTGTCAGATTGTGACACTACTATGTTCGTCACCTTCAAACATTACTGTGTTCATCAATATGTGATGAAAATGATGTATTTGTGACATTGTGATAATATGGGTATGTTTGTCACATTATGACGACGAGGCTATGTTCGTCACATTGCGACAATATGGGTATGTTCGTCACATTGCGACGATAAGGCTATGTTTGACACATTGCGACATTACGATGTTTGTTAGACTGTGACACTACTATGTTCGTCACATTGCAACATTAATATGTTCATCATTGTGTGACGACAAGACTATGTTTGTAACGCTGTGATAATATGGGTATGTTCGTCACATTACCACGACAAGGTTATGTTTGTCACATTGCGATGATAGGGCTATCTTTGACACAATGCAACATTACTATGTTTATTAGATTGTGACACTACCAAGCTCATCATATTGCAACATTACTATGTTCATTACTTTGTGATGGAAAGACTATGTTCGTCACATTGTGACAATATGGGTATGTTCGTCACAATTTGATGACAAATTATGTTCATCACATTAAGACGATAGGACTATGTTTGACGCATTGCAACAATACTATGTTTGTGAGATTGTGACACTATTATATTCGTCACATTGGAACTTTACTATGTTCATCAATTTGTGACGACAAGGCTATGTTTATCACATTGCGACAAAATGGGTATATTCGTCACATTATGACGATGGCACTATGTTTGTCACATTTCGTGGACAGAGCTTTGTTTGAAAAATTGTTAGATTAATATGATTATCATATTATTATAGTATTATGTTCGTCACATTGCAACATTACTATGTTCATCACTTTGCGATGACAAGGCTATGTTTGTCACATTGTGACAATATGGGTATGTTTGTCACATTGCGACGATGGGCTATATTCATCACATTACAACAACATGGATATGTTTGACACATTGAAACATTACTATGTTTGTTAGATTGTGACACTACTATGTTTGTCAAATTGCAAAATCACTATGTTAATCACTTTGGAATGACAAGGCTATGTTCATCACATTGTGACAATATGGCTATGTTTGTCACATTATGACAGTGGGGCTATATTCATCACATTACGACAACGAGGCTATGTTAATCGCATTACGTCATTACTGTGTTTTTTAGATTGTGACACTACTATGTTCATCACATTGCAAAATTACTATGCTCATCACTTTGCGACGACAAGTCCATGTTCGTCACATTGAACCAATATTGGTTATGTTTGTCACATTACCACAGTGGGATATGTTTGACACGTTGTGACATTACTCTGGTTGTGTAAAATCCCACTCTGGCACATTGAGCGAACTTATTCTTTGAGGAAACTTGCTCGCAAGTGATCCGGATTATTATGATATTAAAACATTTGTCTTTGATTATGATGCGTCATGGGTAGATGACATGTTGTTTTACTACATTGACATAGATGGGTGCTATTGAATCGGTTTTTCTGAGTTTGCAGGGTTTTGGACCTTGAGGATGCCGAGGCATCGATGGAACCCCTTGGACTCCGGATTGAGTCAGGGAGTGTGCTATTTGGGTTTGATTGATTTACTCTGGTATTAGTACATTTGAGATGATGATATGATGTGGACATGTTCTGACATGATTTGTTGATGATGCAGGCTGATGATAGCTTGCCGACCAGACTCACATATGGAGTAAAGGGGTCACACATGACTACTAGAGAGGTTGAGGGAGAGGTGTGGACAACAGCCCTGCCACAGCCTACTAGCACTCCCGCCATGGCTTGAGCTATAGGTAAATGATTACCTAGTTCGAGAGGACCCACGATGTCGTGAGGGAAGATTGCGACAATCGCTCATGATGATTCTAAGGGGTGCACAATAAGGCGGGGGCCTTATTCCTTAGAAGCCCTTAGTCTCCCACAATTTCACCTGGCGGAGTGTTGATTCCAGGGGTTATTGATGTCTACCAATCAGTCAAGAAGTGAGTGACACCCTTGGAGCACGTAGTGCATCCTAAAGGGCATGTCGTGCAAAGAAACGAAAGAGGCGAGTGGCACTCTTGGAGCACGTAGTGTATCCTGAAGGGCACGTCACGTTGATGATGATAAAGGAACGAACCTAGATGGCCCTAAGACAATTAACACATTAAGAAATTTTAAAACCACTCCCCTAATTAATGTCACCCACTCCAAAATCTAAGTTCTAAGTCTAAAACTTCGCTAGGGGTAAAATTTTGTCTACCCTTAAGAAAATATCTCTTTAAAAATAAAATAATAAAGTTTAAAGTAAAAACCACTTAAGTAATAATTGTGGTCTTCATAATTTTTTGGGTAAAATGAAGAGAGTAAGAACTTAAATAAATTCCGTGGATATAAAAGGTAAAGAAGAAATTAATTATTTAACTTGTGAAAGTGTAAAAGGATATTAAATTAATAAAAAAAAAGGGGAAGAGGTTAAATTGCATAGTTGCCGTTTTAAGCTCTAATAAAAAGGGGAAAGAGGGAAATTATAAAATTAAGGAAACTAGGGAAAGGAGGTAACATAAAAAGGGAAAGAGGGGAACTTATGGTAAAAAGTGGGAGGTCAACTTAGTAAAGAATCTGCATTTAAGAACCTTCTAAATTGAACTAAAATAGCAACTTCACAATAGGGAAAGCCTTTAAAACCGGTAAGGGAATCTAGGGACACCTAGGAGTAAATTTAGGAGTAACTCTAGGTGGGTGAGCGAAATGAGACAATTAATAAATTAAAGAAAATATTTTGTGGAGGAATGTGGGGGATGGGTGACACTTGTACGAAGGAGAATTTTTAGGAAATTTGTATTAAAACTTAAATTAAATGAGATTTAGGGATATAATGGAAGTTCGAAAACTCTATAAAAGAGAGGGAGGAGAAGGAAGAAGGCATCGACTGTTATCAAAACATTATGCTGCCGAAATAGTGACTTGTCTGATTTACTTGTGGGAGTTGGGATTTCCCAGCTCGGAGAGGAGTGGTAGCTCAGCTTTGCGAGGCAAGCTGGGAGCTACACGTACCCTCTGGATAGTGTGTGGCCCCTTTGTAGCTCGGGGGGCTAAGGGGGAAGCAGAGTACCCTAGTGTTGGCTGGGAGGTACCAGTGTAGTCTTGACAGTCGGTGAGTAGGATTTGCATGGAGTGCATGGATGACACTCAAAGCAGGCGAACATGCCAAGGTACGCCCTTTCGGTTGAATGATAGATTGTGTAGGATGTATGATTTAGATATGTAGGTGTATTATTTGTGGTTGTAATTGGTTTCATTGTGAAGGAAACCTATCCCTCTAACCTACTCGATTTTGACTAAATTTGTCCGAACAATTTCCTGAAATTTTTGTGTCTGAAAATTTTTATGACTGAAATTTTATGTTTGAATTTTAAGACTGAATTTTTATGTCGGAATTGATTTCTGAAATTTATGTTTAAGTTTCTAAGTCTGAATTTGTATATCTGAATAAATGGGTTGAGCGAACACGATCATAATACTCACTTACCATCATAACAGTCCGGGCATATATGACTCCATTTGCTTCTCGAATGCTTGATTTTTGGGACTAAATTTATATGTTTGCTTCAA
>JASDQU010818411.1:16476-26774 GCA_032191745.1 Picea mariana | reverse complement strand
CAACTAACATATGTGTCTATAAGAAAAAATGATGAAGATAGATTAAGAAAATCCATACACTTTACTTTATTACTATTCTCTTTTTTAGTGGTATAACTTTTGAAGTGACCATTTTTATAAATGATTTTGAAGTGACCATTTTTATAAATGTTATTTAGTAAATTTGTATTTATCAAATTTATGTAGAGAATATACATGATGATTATCTAAAATTTTAAGACAGTCATAAGGACTGAAATAATATAAATTTATTTTTAATTCCAAAATCCAAATCTAATAAGAGAATTATAAATTTCTTGAAAGTGATCAAATCCCTTGAAATGTAGAAATGTAAGCCTTTAAAATTTTACATTTTAAAATAAGTTAAATAAGTTTGCTGATAAATCTATTTATGCGGCTTCCCCTCCCCTCCAAAAGCTGTGGCCATCCTGATATTTGAACAGTTTGAGTGGATTCGTAGCAAAAGAAAAAAGGAAGGAACAGAGAAGTACGAAACAGCGAGAAGGAAACAATTAAAAAAGAATGTGCACTTGGTGTTTTTGTCGAGGATCAACAAACATAGAGTCAACTTAATTCTCGACCTGTTAAGGGCCGAGAGAGGAATGCAAAAGTTCTTCGTGCAAATATTCTCTTTGTTTAACCCTCATTCAAGATTAACATGAAACATGGTTAACTGTAAAACAACTACCAGACTGTATATCAACTGAAAAGAATAATAAAACAAAAGCGTCGGAAGGACAGCTGACAAATTATGTATTATGCTTTGGATTCCTAAATGTACAAGCAAACTGCCCGAGATTTCAGAGGTGACAGAAGCATGTTGAATGAATGTTCAACAATGCTATTGGGTATAAGACCATGAATATAAAATACAGATTGTAACTGTTAATGATGTTATACATATTAACTTATCGAGGAATCAGAAAAATAAATAGTAGTGGCGCCAGAGCATATAAAATTTCTACTAGTACTAAAAGCCTCCTTTTCCAGGAGCATTACTTAACACCTTATTACATCTATGAACAACCTACAACATTAAAGAGATTTCTCTTTTACCTTAAGCAGATAAAAGAATCACATCTCCAGCCTCATCTGTATTCATTCATAACAAGGCAGATCCAATAAAATCAGTCAGACTTTACGTTAAAAGTTAAATGCAGCTTATGAGATACAGAGTACATATACTAACAAAAATAAACAGCTCTACTTACCCGAGTTGAAGAGCTGTTTGAATAACAACAGAAGCGGTTTGTGAGTGTTGCTGAGCTTCACTCGCAGTGTTTTGTCGGAAGAAATTTTGAGCAAAAGTGACCTCCAATTGATCTGGTTTCCTAGAGCAGCCTTCGAATTCCTCTATCTGATAAAGAAAGCAAAACCTTGAGTGTCTTTACATCAGAATATATAGAAAGAGAGTGTGTACACATTACCTTACTACGCAGAAACTGGTTCTCAGCAAATAATTGACAATCCTGCATATATATAAAACAAAATGACGTTGACAACAGTGAAAACCCTAATATCGAAATCAAGAAGAAAGAATGCAATGCTATAATCATAATACAATTTGTTTCATTGATTTTTCTTATGTCTGTCTTTATTTTATTTTATTTAAATACGTTTAATATATAATTAATATTTATATAAACGAATCAAAAGGTTCAAGGTATCGTCTTAAAGTGTTACATTAAAATATGATAGAATATGATATTGCATTAGAAAAAATGTCACTTTTTAATTAAAAAAAATTGGTTGTCCACATTGTATACAATATGATACAATATGATATTGCATTAGAAAAAAAGTCACTTTTTAATTAAAAAAAATTGGCTGTCCACATTGTATACAAAGTGGACAAAGAAGTGACTTTATTCTTAAAAACATATTTGCAATGGATATTGTAAAGAATAATTTAATTAATTTTTTTTTGGCTATCCACATTGTATATAAAGAAGTGACTTTATTCTTAAAAAAACACACTGACCATGGATAGGGTAAAGAATAAGAAATCAAAGGTCGAAATACATTATTTGGCTGTCCACATTCTCTACAAATTAGATAAAGAAGTGACTTTATTCTCAAAAACAGACTTGCAATGGATATTGTAAAGAATAAGAAAGCAGAGGTCCAAATACATTAATTTAGATGTTGTGTGTTTTGTGTGGTTGGTTATTTATTATTGTCTCATTTCCAAGGCTAGGTTGATAAAGAGTGGGTTAGTCTCATTTCCAAGGTTGATAAAGAGTGGGTTATGTGTAGGGTGGNCCTGCATATATATAAAACAAAATGACGTTGACAACAGTGAAAACCCTAATATCGAAATCAAGAAGAAAGAATGCAATGCTATAATCATAATACAATTTGTTTCATTGATTTTTCTTATATCTGTCTTTATTTTATTTTATTTAAATACGTTTAATATATAATTAATATTTATATAAACGAATCAAAAGGTTCAAGGTACCGTCTTAAAGTGTTACATTAAGATATGATAGAATATGATATTGCATTAGAAAAAATGTCACTTTTTAATTAAAAAAAATTGGTTGTCCACATTGTATACAATATGATAGAATATGATATTGCATTAGAAAAAAATGTCACTTTTTAATTAAAAAAAAATTGGCTGTCCACATTGTATACAAAGTAGATAAAGAAGTGACTTTATTCTTAAAAACAAATTTGCAATGGATATTGTAAAGAATAATTTAATTAATTTTTTTTGGCTATCTACATTGTATATAAAGAAGTGACTTTACTCTTAAAAAAACAGACTGACAATGGATAGGGTAAAAAATAAGAAATCAATGGTCGTAATACATTTTTTGGCTGTCCACATTCTCTACAAAGTAGATAAAGAAGTGACTTTATTCTCAAAAACAGACTTGCAATGGATATTGTAAAGAATAAGAAAGCAGAGGTCCAAATACATTAATTTAGATGTTGGGTGTTTTGTGTGGTTGGTTATTTATTATTGTCTCATTTCCAAGGCTAGGTTGATAAAGAGTGGGTTAGTCTCATTTCCAAGGTTGGTTGATAAAGAGTGGGTTATGTGTAGGGTGGATGAGAGAGCAGTTTTTTTTGGTGATTGGATTTTTTTTATTTGAATGCATATTTTTTTATTGTTATTTAAATTTTTTTTTTAAGAGTTGATTTTACATGTATTTATTTCAAATATTTTTTTGTATTTAAAAGTCAAAACTTTGATTTTAGGAAATTATAAAGATGAATGCATTCCTAGTTCATATAATTTGTAAATGGTATCTTGTTAGTTGTAAGTTTTACATAAATATGCATGAGTTATAATGGATTTTGTTGTTCTCTTGTTCTATGCA
Source organism: Picea mariana (assembly GCA_032191745.1). NCBI lineage: Eukaryota > Viridiplantae > Streptophyta > Pinopsida > Pinales > Pinaceae > Picea > Picea mariana. The sequence goes on along the minus strand of JASDQU010818411.1, from coordinate 23,442 downwards.
CATTTAACTTAGGCATAATTAAATATGAAATTAATGAACTTGAAATCTTTTGACCAACATGGTAGGGTTTGTCCCAATATTGCAAGTGGAATTGGTGTTTGTCCCATCTTTGCAAGTGGAATTGCATGGATGATTATGTGTCCCAACAATGGAGGTGGATTTACAACTTTGTTGGTATTGAGTTTAGAAATTGATAGAAGATGTATTTAGAGGGAGTTGATGTGCATGGTTAAGACAAAGGTTGATCCAACATGAGGTGGTTTGATATTGGAAGTGAAGATTAGATCATTAAACACTAAAAAATTATGTTGTAAATTTAATGCATTGAAGGGGAAATAGCAATATTAGTTCATCTTATTTTTTGAAATTTTTCTCATAATGAAAGTAGCTTATGCATATAAGGTTTGGGGGGGAACTTTAGCAAAAACAGTTGCTAGTTAAGGGAGTGTATAAAAGGAATGAATATACATTATATACCAAAAGTGGTGAGATGGGATAACCATTATAGTTTCCTCTATTTTTTGGTACCTACAATAGGGATAATTATTGTAACCTATTTTCTATGCTTTTCTCTTTATATATCTATTTTCTTATTTGAATGCATGTTTCATTGTAATTCAATTTTAACTATTGGTTTATTACATGTGTAGTTCTTGTATAAATCATTGCTATATTTTTAAACACAAAGGAGCTTTGATAAACAAAAATATCTATTAAATTGTTAAAGTTGGAACTAGATACGACTAGACATTCAATATGTGTTTTGTTATATACCCGTCTTTGCAGATTCTCTATCTCACCAAGTAGCACGTCATTCTGTTCACAAAAGTGAAAAATGGATAAAAACTAATAATTATGAATGCACATCAAGCCCAAATCTACAATTACTAATATTTTCAAATATATACATAACCTATAAGTATTGAATAATTTGTTATGCATTACCTTTTTTGACCGTACACAACTGATACTTTTTCCCAGCTGAATTTCAATATGTTTGAGTTCCTTCATGCTTAATGAGTCAAGGCCTTCACCCATTAATTTTCTGTTAACAAACTCCATAGTTAGTGCACATTTTTCGTGCTTCTTTCACATAGCTTGCACTATATGTATTCATATTTTCTTTTATTGATAAAATATCTATAAGGTGAAAAAAAAACTAATTGGGTGGAGAGAAGCCAGGTTCATAGGAGATCAATAATACTTTATGCATCATCCATCCATCCATGTATTTTGTAGCTATAATTTACCTTATTTATCATATTTAAACAATTATAAATAAACTATCATGGATCCATTTTAAGCAAATATCTCGATGTATTTGCATGTTTTATTGCTCCCACTCTTAACCCACACATTGAACCAATATGTATATTTTCAATGGCATCACATATTCCCACAATTTAGGTTAGTTTCATGAAGAGAAATGATATTAGTCAAATTTCCCCTTTATTCTCAAAGAAATGTTGTGGTAGAATGGAGTTACCAAAATTTTAGCAGCTATCATGAATAGGAAACTTGTGAGCTACTTTTGGAGAACATAAAGGAAAAAATTAACACCTTATTGAATGTCAATGTCACAAAAGTAAATGTACCCAATCCTTGGGTACACTTCTTGAATGGGATTCCATTCCAAGATATGGACACATCATAGTTAATTAAACATAGGATGCAGAGGGTTCTGTCTACATATCTATTCTTCATATCTTGGACCTTTGGATATATCTTATTACATTCACAGGTCCCCTATATGTGGGTCACCCCATGGTAAAAAAAATGTTGATAAAGAAATGGAAAAGAACTACCATATCCTACTCTTTCCTAGTTATCCCTTTATTGATGCAATCAATAGATCCTAGGCTCGAAGGGCTAGGAATTTTTAAACATTTAGGAAATTGTCTCTTAATTTAAATTAAAAAATTTCACCTCAAATTTGATGTTCAATGGATCTATTGTCTATGAAGATTCGACCTTAGGGGTGAATCTGAAATGAAAATTAAATCAATATATAGTTCACTTATGTCGAACCATCAATATATCCTAGTCCCAACAAATTAGGAACTGTTGAAATTTCAAGAAATTGCCTCTTAATGTAAATTAAGAATGTTCACCTCAAACTTGAGGTTCAACAAATCCGTTTCCTATGAAATTTCATCCTTAGGGATGAATCTGAAATACAAATTACACCAATATATATTTCACTTTTATCCAATTGAATACACAAGGAAACCCAAGAAAACAAACACTAAAGAATTGTACTTCAATGGAACCATGTTTCCATCCCTTAGGGCACACATCTCAACATGTAACAAATATGAAATTTTCATATTAAAATAGATTTATTACTTCCAAATCAAAATAGAACATACGGTCACTAGAAACTACTCAATCGTCATGAGAACATATGATGAAAATCAAATCTTCGAGTACACAAAGATTGTATAGAAAAGAAACCTTCACACACACGCACACACACACACACGAATTTATACGTATATACCAACAACTTGTCTCAATTTGGTACAATTTATCCCTTGAATATGATCCCAAGCTATGTGTGGAGTCTAATTCTCTCCAAACCCTAGCTAGGTCAACCACAACAAAATAAAATCACACCAAGTGTTAAACCCTAGATACCAACTCCTCCTAGTCAGGAATCACTCCTAGAAAAAGATGGTCACTCCACCAAATATCCATAACGAGAAAACATACACATTGGCAAGTCCTCTCTAGCACTTAAACTTGCATCACACAAGAATGCAAAAGAAAATAAGATAGTCTTCCACTATCTTATCCACATAAAGCACTCTAAGTGGTCCTCTAGTTTCCAATGCCACAAAACCCTAGTCTTCCTATCTCACAAGAACCACAAGAATAAGTGCTCCCTTTACTCCTATAGGGTTTCTCCCAAACCCTAGATTCTCTTGACTTCTTAGGGAAGACCCTTACTCTAACATCTTGCTTGCATCAACACTGGAACCCTAGTGCACTAGACAAGAGTGTGAAGTACAATGAAGAAGAATTACATATGAAAGCGATAAGTTCACTATAGATTTGCATATCTAAGATATGATGTTATGATCGATATAATGAGTGATCTTCCCAAGAAGGCGATCTACAGGAGAAGGTGACCACACAAGCCATAGCTCGGCTTCTGACCAAAAGCTCTCCTCAGGGGCACAAATTTGAATAGGGGCGCACCATAAGTTTGAATGACCAAGCAAATGGTGATCCGGACCAGGGTGACCCTAGAGTGGCCAAGAGGTTTTGGTGATCTCAGAGTGACCTTTGGGGATTAGTGGGAGAATACCAGTGCAACCATGGAAGAGGGCACACTCACTTCATTCCCACAAAGAAGAAACCTGCAAGGGTACAAACCCCAGTTGGTGCGCCCTCCCTTCTGCCTCAAAAAACTCGAAGGAAATGATTTTCTCCCTAAGAGAGTGGCTAGATAATGAGATAAGATTGATCTCATAGGTGGAAGCATGGAAAATGGAGTCACCAAGAGGTAGCCATGAAGGAAGGCGCATTGGTTATTCTTCAAAAACCCTAAAAATGAAATTGCCATGAATGTAAAATGCAAACTCAGAAAAGAAAACAACCAAGACACATAGCTTCAGAAGAAAAGGTAAGAATGCTTTATTTTAGTCCTAGTTCACCTTATATACCAGGGGAATAATTTATTTTACATATATTTAATTCATCATCAAAATGTGAATAAGTGTTGCGCCTAGGTGATTGACTTGTGCGCCCTAGGTGGGTGTTCCCCTAGGTGGCCTCCTTGGACCAATTCCTCCCTGTTTAGATTTGGAAGCGTCCCGGCTTCCATGAGAAGATGCAGAAACTTGTTGTGCAATATATCAGTTGTGATCCACTTTGACTGAGCTAGATTTTGGCCTTCGCGGGCTACTAGATATGAAGTGTAAGTCTGGTGTCTTGTAGAGCAACTTCGAGTGTCCAATATAGTGTATTTGGTCAATGGGAGTTGGAAATCAAGAATGTTGTCCACTGGATGAGTGATGGTGGCTGGTTCTTCCAAGAGGGAAGGTTCAAACAACTTTAAGTGATTTACATTAATGACATTGTGGATTCCCAGTTGTGATGGCAGATCCAACCTATATGAATTTTCTCCAATCTTGTCGAGTATTGGATATAGACCATATCTGATTGACATAAGCTTGTGATGGTGGCCTTTGAAGTGCTTCTTATCCAAGTGTAACCAGACTTGATCCCCTGGTTGAAAGGCCATGAAGGTTATTTTTTTGTCATGGCGCTGCTTGGCATGATCTTGGGCTGCTTTGAGTGCTGATGTGACTGCACTGTGGCGTTGTGAAATTTGTTGGAGAAATCGTTGAGATGACAGTTTTTCCTGCTGTTGATGGAAGGTACCTTGAGGAGCCCAAGTGAGTGGGAGATCAATTGGAGATGCTGGTTGGAAGCCTAAGAAGACTTCAAAAGGTTAAAATCCTATAGAAGAATGTGTTTCCTTGTTGTAGCTATGCTGGAGAATGTGTAAGTAATTGTCCCATTGTTTTCTATGCCCAAAGTGAGTTTGGAGAGCATGCACCAAGACTCTATTGACAACCTCTATTTGGCCATTCATTTGAGGATGAAATGCAGTAGAAAACTTGAGGTGGCACCCTAATAGCGCCCATATGGTCTTCCAAAATGTACTGAGGAAGCGGGAATCTTTGTCTGAGATGATACTGCTTGGGAGGCCAAAATGGGGCCAGACATGACGAAAATAGAGTTCCATTGTTTGCGCTATTGTAGTGGTCTTTGTGCATGGGATAAAAAGTGCCATTTTGCTGAAGCAACATACCACTACCCAGATTGCATCATGTTTCTTTTGAGTTGTTGGAAGTCCACTTAGGAAGTCCATTGAGATTGAATCCCAAGGCCAAGAAGGAAGCGACAATGGTTGATACAACCCATGCTTCTGGTTGGATGGCTTGGATTGTGAGCATAAGGCACAAGCTCTGATAAATTTTTCAACTTGAGGCTGCATGGAAGGCCAATGAAAATGGCGTTGTAGATATTGGGTGGTCTTTGTGGTCCCGAAGTGGCCCCCATAGGCTGAAGCATGCACTTCCCTGATGAGAAAGAGGAGGTCTTCTGAGTGTGGAATGCATAGAAAATTCAACTTATATAGCCATCCATCCCGAATAGTGTAGTCTAGGAAGGGGGTCTGATTGATCACTGTGGAGCTTTGCAAAGCTTCCCAAATCTCTCGAAAGTCGGTGTCAGTAGAATATTGATATTTTGATGTGTCATAAGTAGCACAACGTACTTCTAGAATGGAAGAACTGAATTGGGAGGTCGACTTAGCAAACAAACCATTTGATTAGAAGTGCCTTTCTTGTATCTGATGACTAAGTGAAATTGTTGAATGTAGGAGGCCCATTTAAGGTGCCTTTGTTCCTGAATCTTCGATTGAGAGTTGATGAAAATCAAAGGGTGGTGGTCGGTATGCAAAATGGTTTCTTTACCCAACAAATAATGCCTCCATTGTTTGAGTGCTTGCACCAGACTATAAAATTCCTTGTCATAGGTACTATAATTTTTCTTTGCCTCGGATAGGGTTTCAGAGTGGTAAGCAATGGGGTGTTCTCCCTGTTTAAGTATGGCACCAATAACATATTGTGAGGTGTCAGACTCAATCTCAAAGGGTTGGGAAAGGTCTGGAAAATGTAAAACAGGGGATGAGTAGAGGGCGTCTTTGAGCTGAGAAAAGTGAGTATTTTATTCTTTGGTCCAGATGAATGTAGAAGAAGTATTTGAGATCTGATGCAAAAGTCGAGCAAGATTTGAAAAAGAGGGAATGAACTTACGATAGAAATTGATGCCACCCAAAAAGATTTTCAACTCCTTAGATGAAGAAGGTAGAGGCCATTGTTTCAATTCTTGGATGCGAGATGGATCTGGTTGAATGCCCTCTAAGCTGACCACAAAGCCGATATAGAGGACTGAAGTATGACCAAAATATGATTTCTTCTCTTTGACTTGAAACTTGTGTTCTTGGAGAATTTGTAGAACTTGTTGGACATGTTGCATGTGAGTGTCCCATGTACGACTGAAGATGAGAATGTCATCTAAGTAGGTGACCACAAATTAACCCAAATGTGCTTTGAAGATGTCATTGATGAGCCTCATGAAAGTGGCTGGGGTGTTAGTGAGACCGAAAGGCATGACTTTCCACTCAAAAAGACCAAATTTGGTCTTGAACATTATTTTCCAAACATCATCTGGGTTCATTCGAACTTGATGGTAGCTGGCTGTCAAATCCAATTTAGTAAACCACGTAGCTCCTTGGAGGGTGTCGAGTAGTTCCTCAATCTAGGGAAGGGGGTAATGGTTTTTTATTGTGGCTTTGTTTAAGGCTCGATAATCAATGACAAGGAACATTTCTGAGGTATCTCTTTTAGGGATGACAAAGGCGGTAGAAGCACAGGGAGAAGATGAAGGTTGGATGTGGCCATAGTTGATGAGGTTGGTCAGTTGTCTTTCCATTTCATCTGTTTTTGTTGGGGCCAACCGGTAAGTAGGGGCATTAGGTAAGGCAGATCTAGGGATGAGATGAATGGAATGGTCAATGTGGCGGGAGGGGGGAAGTCCCTTTGGAGGTTGAAATACCTCTGCAAACTCGTGGAGGAGGGGAGTCATAGTTTCAGGAACAAGGTGCGTTGTATTGTTTGGTGTTATTGGGTGCACCAAACATAGAGAGACACATTGGTTTAAGTGTACATGTGGGATTTGTTCTTTGGTAGAAGGGGGTTTGGGTTTTGCTGCAGTTAAGATATAAGAGTGGCCTTCTTTGGTAATTTTGTACTAGCAGGATTTGGCTAGATAGATAGCATTTCTTTGGATTTGGTATGGGATACGAAGCAACAAATCCGCACAATCCAAGGGGGAGACATCACAGAGGACAATATCTTTGAATTGGCCTATGATGAAAGTGACCGGACA
>JASDQU010818411.1:2727-12871 GCA_032191745.1 Picea mariana | reverse complement strand
TCACCATTCGTTTTCCCAACAAACTTGGGTAGTTGGATTCGAGTGTCCAACCGTAATGGATCTGGATTGTTTTGTTGTTGCATTTTGAGCAGCTCATTGAGGACGGAGGTAAGATCTTGGACGAGATTTGATGTGTTGGAATCTGAGTCGACTGCCAAAGGATATTTGCGTGGAGGCATTGTGAGGCCAGATGAAGAGAAAATGCACCCCTAGGTTGCAATGTTGAACATAGGACTTTGTTTTGAGAACAGAGGACTCAAAACCCTGAGGCAACAGAGCTTGAACTAGTCTAGAGGGAGAAATATGTATTGTTTTAGATCTGTGGAGCTCCTCTATGTGGAAATGGAGATGTGGGTTCCCTTGGGGATTATAATATCTGTGGATCTTCTTGAATAAGATGGAAACCCTTGAATGGGTAAACTCTGGATTATTTCATGAAAACCCCAAAAACATTTGGCTCAATATTCAAGATCGAAAGCTTTTCCATGGATCTTGAGGCTCTAATACCAATTGATCTACCCAAGAAGGTAATCTATAGGAGAAGGTGACCACGTAAGACATAGCTTGACTTTTGACCAAAAACTCTCCTCAGAGGCGCAAATTTGAACAGGGGTGCACCATGAGTTTGGGTGACCAATCAAATGGGGATCCAGACCGGGGTGACCCGAGAGTGGCCAAGAGGTTTTGGCGATCTCAGAGTGACATTTGGGGATTAGTGGGAGAAGCCCAGTGCAACCATGGAAGAGGGTGCACTCACTTCATTCCCACAAAGAAGAAACCAACAAGGGCGCAAACCCCAGTTAGTGCACCCTCCCTTCCGCCTCAGAAAACTCGAAGGAAATGATTTTATTCCTGATAGAGTGGCTAGATAATGAGATGATATTTCTCTCAAAGGTGGAAGCATGGAAAACAGAGTCACCAGGAGGCAGCCATGAAGGAAGGCTCACTGGTTATTCTTCAGAAACCCTAAAAATGAAATTGACGTGAATGTAAAATGAAAACTTAGAAATGAAAACAACCAAGACACATAGCTTCATAAGAAAAGGTAAGAATGTTTTATTTTAGTCCCGGTTCACCTTATATACCAAGGGAACCATTTATTTTACATATATTTAATTCATCATCAAAAGGTGAAGAAGTGTTGCGCCTAGGTGATTGACTTGTGCGCCCTAGGTGGGCGTTCCCCTAGGTGGCCTCCTTGGCCCAATGAGTGAAAATAATCTCTTATCCTTTTATATATATAATAGGTGAGGAAGGCCAACAATAATAAAATGGAAAATTCCACAATAAATCAACTTAAACAATCACTAGATAGGTCCACATGTGAAGTGATCCAACTCTAAAGTGACACATATCATGATAAAAGGGAAGCACATCCATTAAGCTAGGGTCCCAACATGAGCAGTCCACAAGACAAGGTTCGACTTTCTCTTCCAAAGGTCTCCAGCACTCCAACATTACCTCCTAAACCATTAGATTTTCGAGGTCCACCATACCTCCATGGAGTCAAACATAAGCCTCCATGTAATCAACTAATTTCTCCCATGATACGTAGGACTCGAGTATCCACTCCTAAATTCACAATGCTCCTCCTCCCAAGAAAGAAACCAAGCCAAGTAACCATGCCACACATGTCTCCAACCTCCCAAGGATGCAGGACCACAAGCATCAATTCAAGGTATATAAATCCATGACTAAGTTATGTCCAATCCGTATGCTTCCTAAGATAAAATCAATAATATACATCACACCATGCACTCCACATAATATGAAGCACCCCAAGCATGGTGTAAACACTTTTGGAGTAACCCCAAAAGATAATATTCCCTCTTCTCAAGGAAAGTGTTTTCACCAACACTAGCCTCCTTTGTTAGAAACTCAACTAATCATTCCTTTTGTAAATACAAAGTGTGGCACTCTTAGAATCAATCATTGGTCCCTAGAAATGAATTGTCACCTAAACATCATTATTCTTGATAAAGGTGTCATGCCTCCCTTGAAAACAATTAGAAGGATCACAAATGGAAGTAGATATAATGAAATATGGTTAGCATATCTCCTAGGATGCATATTTTCCTTCATTGAAGATCTAGGTGCTCCTACATCCTCATGAACATCCTTTAATTTATTATTATGACATCTTGCCTTCCTATGGATTGATGTAGAGGGTAAGGACATATCCTTCATTAAGCTATCCTTACCGATACCTCTATCTAACTTTGAATCATAATCTTGAACAATAATCTTCTCGTTGCTTTCAATCATTGAAGGAGATACCACTAATTTAGAGAACCATATTGTCCTCATCAAACTTCATATCTTAGCTCACCACAATCTTCCATTGTGTTGGATTCTAGATACTATAAGATTTATAATCCTCAATATATCCAACAAAACAAGATACTATCACTACATCTTGAATGTTCCCTTTTTTAGTGGCTTTCCCACCTATGAAGAACATAAACCTAGACCATTAATGACTTGACAAACTCCAATATCCTTCTTATCAATTTCATGGTCCAAAATATTTAGACACCACATCATGAGCTATTCAAGGCTTCCCACAAAGATGATCACATCTCCATACAAAACCAATATAAGTGAATCATATCTATCAAAATCACAAAAATAATTTTTTTCACAAATCTCATCCATCATAAAATACCAAGCTCACATTGTAAACAATCCACATAGGGCCTCCAAAAAAATATAAACATGGGTATCTCACCCATGGCACAATTCAAAATATCGAGCAATTGAAGAAAAACCCTCAACATAGTCAACTCCCTCTTTTTGAGAGGGTTAAACCAAAAGGCCAACCTATTATTTTTCGATACAACCGAGTTATTGGATCCATGAGAGGTTGTTAAACCATGTCACGAGTAGTGAAGGAGGTGATGACCACCAAGTCAACATGACCATCCCACCAAAGACCTAGAACAAGMAAKAATACACACTAAAGAGTCATTCTCGCCACCTATACTTGCATGAGCATGGATGATTTTAGGGGCTAAATTTCKCTCATGGATTAATCTTCTCTTACCAGAACCACAAAACAACTATTATTTTTAATTTTTTAGGGTTTCTCCAAAAATCTATTTTCCCTTATCTTTTTATGGAAAACAATAATGCTAATGCCTTGCTTGCATCAACATAACTATGCATTTAAATGAATATGCACATTTAATTCATCATTATATTACAAGAAAKGGTTTTTAARGTAAATTTTGAAATGTGCATAGTAATTAACTAATGATACTAGTTAACTGCATGTGTCTTCTTATTGGTGGAAGTTATTCATGACAAGAAGGAAATGAGGTGGTTGAATCTATGAGTACAGGTCACCTTTGATCCTAAAATAGAAAAGGCATGCAATGATTGGGTTTGGATGGTTCTCGCTAAAACTTGGTTTTTATGATACATTGATTATTTTGGATGAGGAGTCTAACTGATGACCTTGGTAGGCCACTATGGCCCAGGGCAGGTCAGCATGCTTGCATTTCTCTTTTATTTGAAATTTTGTAAGCACAAAGTCAACACTTTACCTCTTTGGCTTGGAAAACAGTTTAATGCCCGGTGTATCTTCAGAATTAGGTGAGTTTTAAGTTGATATTTTAGCAGAATTGCCCAGCCTTTGACACTGTGATTTACATTGCATATCGGCCCTCTGGGGAGGCTTATTCTCTTTTAGGATCAACTTGCTATGAACACTAGCCAAATCGTTATGGAAGCAAGGTGAATTTACCTCCAAGAGGCAATGATTTACCTTAATTGGCCCGGACAACAACTTGAAAACAAGTGTATTACTAGGATTTGGTGAGTTTGATGGTCTCTTACCGCCTGGAGTGAAATCAATATGCTTAATAGGTAAATGTGCTTCCTGAGCACAAATATTTTCCTCAATATTCAACACAATAACTTAGATATGCACATGGGCCCTTGGAGGTGGCTACTTTTTCTCCATGGTGAACGCACTRCCTTCTCCAAGCCAAATCRTTGTGACAACATAGCAAATTTGCCCATCAACTCAATAATTTACCTCAGACCCTCTTGYACGGTGATTTAGTGCTATATGTTGGTTTTGGATTCGAGTGTATTGTTTATCTAGCTTTCTTTTCCTCGAAGAMAAATCACTGTACATGATGGGYTGTTTCTTCTTTCTTGACATAACGATTTTCCTCATAAAGGAAAATCATTGTAGCTTTCTTTTCCTCGAAGAAAAATCACTGTACATGATGGGCTGTTTCTTCTTTCTTGACATAACGATTTTCCTCATAAAGGAAAATCATTGTGCTATTTGGTTGGTTTTTCTCCCCGTGCCAATTGATTTCATTCTACCTCACGAGATAGGGATTTCATGGGAAGTGCCAATCTGAGACTGGCTTTCCTCTCTTCATTAAAATGAATGGATCCCTCCTCTTCACACATTTCTACTTGCTCTTTCACCTTCTGTGTGCCTACCTTGTATTGTATATGCCACAAAACATATACCCTTCGCATTTTATCCTCTGGCAGCTTGTGTTGTCTCTTCCATATTCCCAGAGAGGTTACAATAGTTAGTCCACGGAAGATTTCTACTTGCTCTTTCACCTTCTGTGTGCCTACCTTGTATTATATAGGCCACAAAGCATATACCCTTCGCATTTTATCCTCTGGCAGCTTGTGTTGTCTCTTTCATATTCCCAGAGAGGTTACAATAGTTAGTCCATGGAAGATTCTTTGGCATAGAGATATCGTGGAAAGTTCATTAAGAATAAGACCAATAATCAGTTGGTGAATGCCTTCGAGTGGTGATCATAGTCTATGACGGATTTTGCAGCTTGAAGTCCATATCTCTCATGGTCGAGGAAGAAAGATATTTTCTAAAAGAAACAAATGTTAAAATATATAATCTCTTTTATTATTGACCTAGTTTATGCATAGATTAGTTAGTTGAGTGATTAGTTGATTTGGTCTTTTTTAATTTATGGAAAGTTGTTAACTAGTTGTTAGTTTTAACTCTATTAAAAGAAACTAACAAAGGTAAAAAGTGGAGAAATAAGGAAATAACCCTCACACATTTTCTTTGATTGATTTTTAACAACTTCAACAAGTAATCTAGGGAAAACATAGGACCTGTTTTGGTTGGAAAAACCTATGAGTTATGGTCTCTAAGGATGAAAACCTTCTTGCAATTACAGGGATGTTGGGAACTAATGGAATGTTGGGAACTAATGGAGAATGGCTTCTCAATCCTGATCAACAACTTTGCAGACTATGACTAATGGCCAAATAAATTAGCTTGCGGAATTGAGGAAAAAGGAGAACAAGGCCAAGTCTTGGATCCATAGTTCAATGGATAATTCTATTTTTCCCAAGATAATAGGAGCATCTAGTGCAAAGAAAGCCTGAGATATATTGGAATTATCATATCAAGGTAATGAAAAAGTGAATACTTTGAAGCTTCAAACCTTAAGGAGAGAGTTTGAAACCTTGAAGATGAAGGAGGCAGAGAACATTGGCCAGTTCATAACCAGAGTGATGAGAGTTTTGAATCAAATCAAGATTCATGGAGAAAGGATTGAATATTATAAATTTGTTGAAAAAGTTTTTAGAATCCTACCTAAGAAATTTGAAATGGTTGTCATTTTCATAAAGAGTCCAAAGATCTATCTAAACCGACAGTCAAAGAATTGATGGGTTCTCTTTTTTCCCATGAATCAAGAATCAACATGGAAGAGAAATCCTTGGAATATGCCTTCAAGACTCAAGTATTCATTGGTAGAGGAAGAGATAGAGGAAATAAAGACATAGAAAATCATCAAGCAGAAGGAAAAACAACACCAAAACAGTCAAAACAATCAAATCAACCTATAAATACTCTCATAATCAGAGGGGGATAGGAAGAAGATGGGTAGACAAATCTAAAGTCCAATGTTACTACTATGGAAAATATGGTCACTATGAAAGTGAATGTAGAAAGAAAAAATCAGATATGAACAAGGGCGGAGCTAATATCTCCAACAATGAAGAAGGGACATATGAGACAATGTTCACTTCATGTCAAATCACTAAAGAAGATCACACCAAGGATCTTTGGTTGTTGGACAATGGCTGCAACAATCACATGATAGGTAACAAAAGGTTTTTTCTAGCATTGATAGTTCTATTCAATATGAAATTACTTTGGGAGATGATTATCATGTCAAGGCCTTAGGAAAAGGTGTTGTGTTAGTATTAACCAAGCAAAATGAGAAGAAATACATTCTTGATGTCTTCTATGTACCCAATCTTAGAAATAATATAATAAGTATAGGACAATTGAGTCAAAATGGTTATGATGTCAGATTCAAGGACTCCACATGCACTATCTTAGATAAGCCACCTAGTAAAAGAATTGTTGCAAAGGTTCAAATGACCATTACTAGAATGTTCCCATTGAATATGAGAAGTGTAAACATGTCACATTCATATGCACAAAATGTCTCAAGAATATATGAGACTTGGCTGTGGCATCTTAGGTATGGCCACCTACCTTTTAGGAGTCTTAGTCTCTTGCAAAAACAATCAATGGTTAAGGAAATACCTATATTGAATGAACAAACCAACTCTTGTGAAAGCAATATTCATGGAAAAAGTCAAAGAGACAATTTTCTAGCAGCATCCTATAGAGCCAAAGAGAATCTAGAACTAGTTCACAAAGATATATGTGGACCCATGCAAACTTAGTCCATTAGTGGAATTTTTTATTTTCTAACGTTCATTGATGTTTTTAGTAGGAAATTTTGGGTATATTTTCTCAAAAACAAATATGATACATTCACAAAGTTCAAAGAATTTAAATCCGTAGTAGAAAAATAGTGTGACAAATATGTCAAAGTACTCAGGTCAGATGGAAGAGGAGAGTATGACTCAAAGGAGTTTGCAAATTTTTGTAGTTAATAGGAAATTAAAACGCAGTTCACTACCAAATATATTCCACAACATAATGGAGTGGCTAAAAGAAAGAATCAGACCATCATGAACATGGGAAGGAACATGATCAAAGGTAAAAGTCCGTCTAATGATTTTTGGGTTGAAGTTGTTGCTTGTTCAGTCTACATACTGAACAAATCTCCAACAAAAAGTGTGAAAGATAAAGTGCCTCAAGAGGCATGGAGTGGCACGAAGTCAAGTGTCTCTCACTTCATAATTTTTGGTTGTATAGCCTATGCACAAGTCCTAGAAGAGCTAAGAAGGAAACTTGACAACATGAGTGAAAAGTGCATTTTCATTGGGTACAGTGAATAGTCCAAATCCTATATACTATATAATCGAGTCACTAAGAAATTTGTGGTGTGTAGAGATATAAAATTCTTGGAGTAACCAAGAAAATGAAATAATGGAAAGTTGAAATCCAATACTCCAAAGAGATGAACTAGTGGAAAGATTGGGACAACAAGTACCTCCACCAAAACTTCCATGGTTATAGGTGCAAAGACACGAAGAACAGATCAACAATAGTTCTTCTTTTAGTAGTGATTTAGTAGGGTCTTTGAGAAATCAGAAAACAAGGAGCTTGAGGGAAATCCTTGAGCAATTGGATGACATGGATCAAAAATCTCACTTGTCTTATTTTCATATAGACCTACTTATTTTGAAGAGGAAGTGAAAGAAGAACATTGGGTACATTCCATGAATGCATAGATTGAAGCTATTGAAATGAATGAGACATGGGATCTTGCTGATCTCCTAATAGATAAAACCAACATTGGTGTTAAGTGGGTTTACAAGACAAAACTAAATGAGAAAGGAAAGGTAGAGAAATACAAGGCAATGCTAGTTGCCAAAGGGTTTTCTCAACAACTCGGTATTGACTATGGTGATACCTTTGATCCAGTAGCAAGGTTGGATACTATTAGAGAAGTGATAGCCATTGCAACCCARAAAAAATGGSTAGTTTACCAGATGGATGTGAAGTCAACCTTTTTGAATGAAAATTTAGAAGAAGARGTGTATGTAGACCAACCTGGATTTGAAGTAAAAGGCCAAGAGTACAAAGTGTACCAGCTGAAGAAATCATTTTATGGATTGAAGCAAGATCCAAGATCTTGGTATAATCAAATTGACTCTTATTTGCTCAACAATGGGTTCAACGTGAGTAATAATGATCCCACTCTTTATACCAAATCAGATCAACAAGGTAAAATTCTTATAGTTTTTCTTATGTTCATGATATGATATATACTGGTAATTTAATGTGAGATGATTCCAAAGATTCCATGAAAAGAGAGTTTGAACTGACAAACCTTTCTCTCATGAAGTTCTTTTTGGGACTTGAAGTTAAACAATTCGCTGAAGAAATTTTCATGTGTCAATAAGAGTATGCTACATATATCTTAAAGAGGTTTAGAATGGACAAATGCAAACCAACAAAACACCTATTGCAACAAGAACAAAATTGAGAAAGCATGATGATGGACTAGCAGTTGATTCAACAATGTATAATAGGCTTATAGGAAACCTCATGTACCTTACAGAAACTAGACCTGATGTTATGTATGAAGTTAGTTTCATTTCCATATTTATGGAGTCTCCCAAGGAATCTCACTGGAAAGTTGGAAAAACAATTTTAAGGTGTATTGCATGTACATCTTATTATGGATYGTGGTACACAAATTCTAAAGACAACACACTTACATGATACACATACAATGACTTTGGTGGTAACATTGATGATATGAAAAGCACCTCRGGACATGMTTTTCATTTAGGCACAAATATGATTTCATGGGCTTCTAAGAAGTAGCCCATTGCCTCAATATCTTCTACAAAAGAAGAATATGTATTTGCTACTACAACATCATGTCATGYAGTATGGCTAATAAGACTATTGAAAGGTCTTGTACATGTGGAGAAGGATACAACTTCTATTTTATATGACAATAGTTCAACAATTTCATTGTCCAAAAACCATGTGTTTCACCAAAAGAAAAAAACACATTGACACTCGCTATCACTTCATTTGTAGGCTTATCAACAATGGTGACATTCCTCTTCAATTTTGTGGATCTAGAGATTAGTTAGAAGATATCTTCACAAAACCATTGGGAAGAATTGTTTTTGAGTTTCATAGACACCACTTAGGCATTGTTAGTGCCGAAGACTGTAACAATTGAGATTAAGGGGAAGTGTTAACAAAACATATTAAATAACAAAACATCCAAAAATTTAGTACTAGGTGTCATCTATGGATTCGAGGTTTGATTGGATTTCTTTTCCTCTAAGGCGATTTGTTGTATGTGCTGCGCTATTTTTCCTTCCTCAACACAATGATTTGCTTCAAATCATTATGTTACCATGTTGAATTTTATCCCATTGAACAATGATTTTGTTGATTGTGTTATATCCCCTAGGACAACGATTTCATCACAAGTGGTGACTAGGGAGTGGCTAGTGGTTGCATGTATAACATTTCTTTAAAACCAATTGTTTCTTCTCCATCACACAATTTTACCTACTCTTTCTCCTTATATATGTTGGACCACGTTTTCCGTTAAACCAAAAGGTCGACCAATTAGTTTTCTATACAACATTCGGAGTTAATGGATGCACCATAGATTGTTAAACCATGTCATGAGTACCGAACACCAAGTCAAAAATGTCCTCCTCAACACCAATTGAGGTACTTGGCACCAACCGAGAAGACTCAAACCTGCAACCCTTCTCTCTGATACCAATTGTTGGACCACGTTTGTCACTAAACCAAAAGACTGACATGTTTGTTTTCGATACAACCACCAAAGTTAACGGATCCACGAGAGAGTGCTAAACCATGTTATGAGTATTGAATGAGGTGGTGACCACTAGGAAATAATATATGCCTACAAATTGTCTTTTACATGTCACAAATAATGTATTAATATCATTTTATCTATGGGTAGCTAATGCTATCTCTTGTGTATTCTCAAGAGATTACAATAGTTTTTCTATGGTAGATTCATAAACATTGACCTATCATTACATATTTATTAAAAATAAGAAAACTAATAATTTAACCAATAATACTTTTGATGGAGTGATTAGAGTTTATGAGAGTTTCATCTTGATATAAGTAATTCTTAAAGTCAAGATATTCCATTCTCCAATAAAAAAAAATATAAAAAATATACTTGTTAGAATTGTT
>JASDQU010818409.1:60132-72703 GCA_032191745.1 Picea mariana | reverse complement strand
AAGCAAGATCGATGACTAATTCCCAACCAACTATCGAACAAGTTTTTCGGTCGTGGACCTATGTCAAATGTCTATTGGTAATATTTGACATGAATCAAGTATGAGAGAAAGAATGTGATTGGATCCCGAACTACCCAATTTCAGATCTGAGTCTATACTAATATTATAGAATGAAAATGTATATTAAAATTGAATTTTTTTTATCGTTACTTTCATAATAAGAAGCAGAAAACAAGGAACACATTTGGACATTTGTAACTTTCAATGCTTTGTCCCTGTAATGAGAAGGAATGAATGCGTATATTAAAATTGAAAATTTCAGTCATTACTTTCATAACAAGTGAAATTAGCAGCAAAGCTGCTTATACCTACCTCTTAAAAATATATTGTTGTATGTTAGTCTAAAACTTAACTTTGACAAATTATTTTTATAATGATGATTATGAAGTAATGTGTTTGAAAAAACTAAAGTTACACTGCCTCTACTATTTTTTTCAAAAAGAAAAATGACTTATATTAGTAAATATAAAAGGTCTTTTACAATGACCTTCACAACATTCAATGTCTTATATGTCCTTCTACATAGACTAAACAAACAATAGATCTGATCATATTACAAAACCCAAGGTCTCCTATCACTATAGAACCCACTGGATTCCATATCAGAATACATACTACCATAATCAGTCTTGTTTCAATATTCTAAGTCAAAATATACATCATCCCAAAATCTTCCCTGCACCATAAATCTATTGATTTACTACTAATCTTTCAAAAGTGTTTGATTGTCCTTCTGTAACCTTTGCAAAATAAATGTCATCGTCTTTCAGTCGCAAAGCATCCTTTGAAAGTTGGTCAACATCCTGGTTGTACTCTCTGTAAATATGTTGAGCTTTGAGATGTTGAAAACTCCCGCTCAGAATTCTAATTTTTTCCATCCAAGATTGCAAAGAGATCACCTGTAAGTTAGCATCATTAGCAAACCAATCGATAATAATCTTGGAATCTCCTACCATATATAATCTTGTAACCTTTTTATATCTTGCAAAAAATAGTAAACAACACAAAGCTAGAAGTTCACCCCTTGTATTGGTTCCTCTACCACAATTCATTTTTAATATGTAGCTACCCAACACTGGAAATTTTAAAAGTGTGCCTGCCCCACATTTTAAACCTTTATCTTGTGAGGCTCCATCAAAAAACCCCACAACCAAATTCCAATCCAGAAAGGGAGGTCTATCTATCCTTCTTATCTCAGGACATTGTGTGACTTTTAATTCACCCAAGTCCTATAGAATACAGTTGCTAACTCTGACCAAATTAGGAGTTAAATCTTCAAAGATGACCAAATTTCTTTGTTTCCACACCTCCCAACAGATAAAGCAAGGTATTTCATTCCCATTTTCCCTCTTTTTTAACCAATTTTAAAGTCCTTCCCAAGAACTGACTAAATTTAATTCCTTTGAAATTGTTTTTCAGATATCATTGATGAACCTGCACTCCAAAAAAAGGTGAAACATTGTTTCCTCACTAATCCCACACAAGACACATCTGCTCGGCCCATTAAAACCTCTTTTGTTCAAATTTTCCCAATTGAGAACTCTCTACTCCAACAATAGCCAAACAAATAGTTTAAATTTTAAGGGTAACTGCCAATTCCAAAGTTCATTATACCAAAAACAAGGTCCAACTTCCCTCATCTCCAACATTTGAACTTTGTAAGCAAGATTAGCATTAACATGTCCCCTTTTTGTGTCCCAAGACCACAATAAGGTATATTTTGAATTATTTAGTACAAAAACCGAGCCAACTAAGCCCTTAACAAAGTTATTCCATTCCTCTTTTTGATCTCTTTCCATCCCTAGTGACTCATCCTTTTTCCATCTTGTGTAAGTTATATCCTCCACCTCACTAGTCCCAGCTTGTGCTAGGAATTCAATCCCTTGAAACTTCAATTTCAAGATAAAATTCCTTGACAATTTATAATATGTATGTGAACCCACCATAGGATCAATACCAATTCTAATAGCCCTCCCATTCTGAGGATTCCAAACCAACCAATCTGTTATAATTGATAAAGAAGCAATGAGTGCTCTCCAAAAGTTTGATGTACGTGTCCAAGTAATCCTACCTTGTCTGAACCACTCCTCCACTGATTTCTTCTTGAGATATTTTTTAATCATCACCTTATGCCAAAGACCGGGCATCATAATACATTGCCATAGACTTTTTGTAGCCAAGGCTTTTCCAAAAGAAAAGATATTTTTTAATCCCTGCACACCATACTTTTTTGGTTTTGCAAGTTTTTTCCAGCTTGCCAAATGAATACCTTTAATAAAAAAAAATCCCGTCCACAAGAAGATAAACATCCTGTTTCTAATATTGTTTAAGACACTTTTTGGGATCTTTGCCATGGATAGCCAATATATAGAACTTCTTTCAATAACAACTTTTACAAGAATCACTCTTCCCCCTAAAGAAAGCCATCTATGACTCAAATTCAGAATTATTTTATCAAATTTTCTCTCCAACCAAATCCAATCCAATCTAGAGTAACAATTTGGTTTTAGGAAGAACCCCAAGTACTTAAAACCTACTTCAACTGATTTTATATCATAGTGCAAGATCTCTTTTATCAAGTCGACTTCAAGAGCTTCCCATGCAACTTCTAAAACAACTGACTTTTGTGTACTAAAGACCATCCCTGTCGCTTTACAAAAAATATCCAAAACCTCCTTAAAAACTTCCCACTCATCAAAGTTTCCATTCCCAAACATAATAACATTATCCACAAACATCAGATGTGTAATGAATAACCCTCTAGCCAGAGAAATACCTTCAATATTCTTTGCCCTTACCTGCTCCTGAATACCTCTGCTTAACCCTTCTATAATAAGGAGAAAAAGTAATGGGGATAAAATGCATCCTTGCCTTAAACCCCTTTCCATTAAGCGGATTCAAACTACGAGTTGTGACTTCCTATGAGAGATGATAGGAGAATTGTTGATGCTATCCTCAGAGCATTAAACGCCATCCTCAGAGCTAGCTAGCATTAAATAATTGTTGATGCTATCCTCATAGCTAGTTGCCTCCTGAGAGCATTAAACGCCATGAGGTGACCAACATTAAATAATTGTCAATGCTATCCTTAGAGCGAGCCGCGTCCTGAGAGCATTAAACGCCATGAAGTGACGAGCATTAAACAATTGTAGATCTCAAAGATTCAGTGCATGACCAAAACAGGACAGAAATACATGCGATCAAAAGATTTTAAATTTATGAAATAAGATCAAAATTTGTCATGTCACGGTAATATCATATCGTTTTACCAATAAGATATAAGATAATTAGTTTTTTAATATATTTATGTATTTTCACGGTGATATCACACCGTTTTACCAATCAGATATAAAATAGTTAGTTTTTTAATATATTTATGTATTTCTATTTTTCAATTTGTAAAGTTGAACATTATAAAAAATAAAAAATTCCCATAACTCGGGGACATTTGATAATCGGGTCCAATTCCCTTTTTAAAGATGAAATTTATATTAAAAAAGGGATTGTTTTTATGCTAGAGAACTGTTATAAAATATAAAATCAGTCTATGTTTTATAATAAAAAAAAAATAACATAAGCAAAAGGATCTACCCATAGTTTTTAGGAGCGGAAAAAAAGCATACTATAACTTACCAAAACATTATTAACAAACTACTAAAAGAAACATATAACTCAAAAATACATACTAAGATATATAAAACTAAAATGGAACTAGAATTATGACTTTTTACGAAGTTCTTCCATTTATGCTCTTTTCCACATGCTCCTAAAAGGTTTGTTTGGTCTTTTCATCCATGCTCCTAAAAGGTTTGTTTGGTCTTTTCATCCATAGGGGCATTGACTTATGGGGATGATCCATAGATGGGGCCCTATGGCAGGTCTATCTTGTCAACATAGATGCTGATTATTGAAAAATATAGTTGTTCTCTTCTAATAGTTATTAGATTGTAATATGTGTTTTACCATTCTTTGTTTATTATTGATAAGAGAAATTGTCAATTATCTCTTGGTGTAACTTGTACTACAACACTGAAAAGAAGAACACTACAAGGTTCTAAATTGTTTCTCTTCTAATTCCAAGGTAAATAAGTCCACTTTGAAAGTTAATTGCAAACAAGAATTGATGAGAAAACATGAAGCTAGGTTATTAATTCATCATTGAACCACTCTATGTGAACGCTCAACCCCAATCAATAACAACAATATAAATAGAAACCAATAGAACAATGAACTAGTGCCTCAGTGAGTATGGAAGCTATATCCTAGTCAATGCATCAAACATTGTACATTCATATCAACAGTGTAATCTTGAAACCCAACATTTAATCATCCATTCACAACACAAAAGGAATAAGAGAAATAAACCTATCAACATGAATTGTTGGGTATGTGTTATATTCTTTGCATGTGTGGGGGGGCATTTTTTGTTATTTTAACACTTATCACTATTTTTAGCAGTTTTCTAAATTAATTGCAGATTAAGGGATTAGGGTTTTGGTAGATGTGAAATATGTAAAATATTGTATATATTAAATTGTTAATGATGTAATTTATACAATGAAGAGTTAATATGTATTACACTAAGGATGGTTGGTTTTCTCCTGATTAAGTGTTTCCAATGTAAATCTTTGTGTAGTACGTGTATGAGCCATTGATTAATTTTTGTTTTCTTATGAATCTATATGCATTTCTTTACTTTATAGGTTTAAAACCTACATGTGGTATCATAGAACGTTTTTGGCATTAGGGGGATGCCTTTGTTGTTGAGGGTTTAGCTTAGTCTTGATAGATCAAGTTTATGTTGGGTATGTGATAAACTCAGGTTCAGTAGAAGATTTGTAGTGGTGATTCGTGCTTTGAAAGAAAATAGCAAGTAGTTCTAGAATCGAGATTGAAAAGTTTAACAGTCAAAACATTGAGCTATAGAAGCTCAAGATGGAGGACCTTCTTGTAGGCAAAGAAAAATGGATCGATGTGGACCCTCATAAACAACCTAATGGTACACATCCTTCTGGTACAAACAATATTGGTACTCAATCTATCGATACACAAAATGCTAGTACTCAACATACTGGTATGTCGAAAGAAGATTTCAGAGAAGCTAACTACAAGAGAAAGGAGTATGATTCAACTAGGCCTCGCAGATTCAGTTTTATTGACGGTGTCAGGAGAATCTACAACTAAGGAACTATGGGAAAAGTTGGGGAATTTGTATCATTCAAAGTCCATGGTAAACAAGTTGTTTCTTCAAAAGAATTTGTATCATCATAGGATGGAATATGGATATTATGCAACAGAGCATCTAAATGCCTTTGATACTCTAGTAGGTTGACTTGTCTATGTTAACATTACGATTACAGAAGAAGATAACTGTATTACTTTGTTATGTTTTGTTCCAAACTCCTAGGATAATCTGGTTGTAGCAATTGGTAGTACCACTCAATCTACATTGAAGTACGAGGAAGTAGTTGCATCCATGTTGTCAAAAGTGATGAGGCGGAAAAACATGGATAGTCATAACACATATGTTTTATATGTAAGAGGTCGTCGCTAGGATAGGAATAAAAGTAAGTCTTTGGGGGGGAGATCTAAATCTAAGGTAGATATAAGTCCCCAGGAAAATATTTGAGGAAATATTGGAAATGTGGTAAATTTGGGAATTATAAGAAATATTGCATGTCTAAAAATGTTGATAAAGCAAAGGGATCCTATAATGCCTCTCCCACAGAGGTGAAAACCTCCACAGAAGAGGGAGGTGATGTTTACTTGTCGTCTATAGGTACACTTGCAAATCATGATGTATGATTGAACAACTCATTTGTGTCCTTTCATATGACTCCTCACAGGGAGTGGTTCTTTGAATATGAAAAGTATGATGGTGGTGATGCATTCCTAGACAATTACTCGACAACCAAAATCATGGGACATGGAAGAGTTAAGTTGTTTCTGAAAGATGGAAGGGTTTGAACTCTCCCTGAAGTTCTACACATTCCATATCTATCGAGAAGACTAATATCTGTAAGTAAGTTGGATGATGCAGGTGTGGATACTTTATTGGGAAAGAGAACTTGTAAGATGGTACAAGGAGCAATGGTGTTAATGAGGGGAGTTTGGTGTGGAAATCTATACAAGTTTGATTAATAATATTTTCGCGGTTGGGGTTTTCATGATTGATCGGAATGGCCACAATTTTGTCAATAGACTATCGACATTTCAGATCCAAATCAAGATCCATCTTCGAGGCATTGAGCCTAGGTTCAAATGAGGAGAAGAGATGGTATTAAATACTAGAGGTGAGGTGAAACCTAAGTGTCAGATAGGTTATTTGGTAAAGTTCTTTATTAAAATTAGTCATGATAAACTTTTTTAGGGTTTTCTATTCTTATTTTATTTAGTTTAATGTTTATTTTAAATTATTATTAAATCAATGTTTATTAATCTTAATTTTAATTAACTAGAATCCAGGTCTTATGTTAATTAACGAGTAGGGTTTATTTATTAGGTATTATGTAAATTATTAAGTTATTTTAGGGTTTTCTTCGTATTGTTATTAAGGTCTAATGGTTCTTATATATATATATAGTTAATTTAAGGCTTTAAACTTAATTATAATCAACTATGTTTATAAGTTCTAGGTATTAAGTTAATTGAAGGATCTTATTAAACTATCTTAAACTAGGTTAGTTTTAATTTTTATTGTTAAGATTATGAGCAATTCTATTCCTAAGCCTTTTAATACTCTTTAATAAGATTGTTTATTTTAAAAAGTGTTTTTTATTCGGGTGTGATTTCTAATTAGGTGGGGTTATTGATAAAACTAGGTTTAATGAATTAATCTTAATATTGAGATTGTATTGATCAATGATTATTATTGTTTATTATGAATCAAAGGGAGCCAATTTTCACTTAGTTCTAACCCACTATCTATGTTCAGGTTACTAGGATGTTTTCCGATTTCAATGGCTTCTCTAATACGCTGTTTAAAGAGGTGATTTTCTTTGGTGAGGATTTTGGTGTCTTCTAGGCGAATATGGTGTCTTGTTTTAAGGGAGTGTTCAACTAGGGAAGAGGTGCGGATGTGTTCATTCTTAATGTTAGCTCCATGTTCTTTTANGGATTTCAATGGCTTCTCTAATACGCTGTTTAAAGAGGTGATTTTCTTTGGTGAGGATTTTGGTGTCTTCTAGGCGAATATGGTGTCTTGTTTTAAGGGAGTGTTCAACTAGGGAAGAGGTGCGGATGTGTTCATTCTTAATGTTAGCTCCATGTTCTTTTATCCTAATCTGGAAGGAGCGACCAGTTTCACCGATGTAACATTTTCCACATGAGCACTCTATTTTGTAGATTCCTTTGCCTTTGTGAGGGTCGAGTTTGTCTTTGACGGATATTGACGGCAACGCGGCACCTCCACAACCCGCAGGTCGTAAGGTCCATGCGCACTCACAGGATCTTCTTCTTTCCTTGGCCCGAAAAACTCAATGGTTCCTCTAATTCCCTATTGGGAATTTTGCACCCACAGTTCTCTTGCGCGATCCCCCTTCCTTGATTTATCGGGGAATCAGAAGTCGTGACTTCGCGAGTTCAAAGGTTGAACACTGGGTTCTCAAATCCCCGAGACCCAATATGTCAGTCAACGCGGACATCCTCTTTCCTCTATTGGGACTTCGGCTCTATCGCGACTTCGCAACTCGCAATATCAAGCACTCAGTTTTCCAAACCCCTATACCCGATGCGCCGAAACGCCGATGACCGTGTGAGTTGACTTTTCAACAGTCCCTTATCTTTGTCGGAACTTCAGACTTTGCGGGATCGCGAATCCTAACACCAAATATTCGGAACTTCTCACGGCGAGGTCCTGATGACTACGTGCCACCTGTACTCCACTAACCTTGACTATGGCCCACATGACCCTCCGTCGGGATATCGCGTTTCACGATATCGCAATTCTTGTCGCAAACTTTTGGAACTTCTCCTTGTGAGTCCCCGATACACGATTCTACGTGTAGATCCGACGGCTCCGGTGGCCTGGATCAATGGCTCTACCCCTACTAAGCTCCGAACCTTCAGACGTTTGCGTCGTAATCTCCTTACACCTCCACAAGATCCAACGGCCCGCCGAACTTCACGAAATCTCCATGAAGGATTTCGATCGTCCGTTCTTCCTTGTGCAATCCACGAAATTGATGAAGTGTCCGCCTACGAGACTCGTTTTCCTGCTCGCCAACCTGCGACACTTCCTCTCAGACTTTCCACAGTAGCTTTCCTGCACTTACCCTTCAGTGAATTTGAAGGTCTATTCCTCCTGAGCTTTTCTCACAACTCTCAAGTCTCTTCAGGAAATTATTGCACATACTCCTTGCGGCAATTCTTCAACAATGTCTAAGTGTTGAAGCTTCGACTCTGCGCACACCTGCAACAGCAGTCTTAATTCCTTTTGCTCAGAATCTCAACTCTGAGTTTTAACTTGGCCTGCACACTCCTTGCACGACTCCCCTATTCAACTGGGATTCTGGGAACTTAGAACAAAAGTTATCTCTATCTGAACTCTTCTGTCAACGCACTCCTTGCGGACGATTCAACTGCACTCCCTGCAGGAATCCTCTGGCTCAGAATAGAGAAACAATTGAAACTAATTCCTCCTTCCTCTTAGATTTTAATTCAACCATGAAATCATATACACAACATATAAAAGTAAATGTATGGTAGGAAGAAAACATCCAAGAGCATAACATCAACACACAGAGAATAGACACATAACCATGGATTTGAATCAAAGCTTTCTTCTATTAATTCAATATCTGTACATGGAGTGTTCTTTACATGGCTCTCTGCTTGCTCTTGCTCTCCTGCTTCAATAATCTCGATATGTTACAATGATACAATGAGGGTGTCTATATCCGTTTTCCCTCTTGGACTCTAAACTATAATATCTAGAATTAAAATCCTATCTACCAGCATTAACTAAATTAAATGCCATCTATCTACCTAAGGACAAGAGCTATCCACTCAAGGTCCATTACAATATGCAAAGTGCGCCTTCATAAATGGCTTCATTAAAGACTTGCGCAACAATCCCAAGTGCTTTCAAAATTTGTGCTGGCTTGTCCAGCTGTCCTCTACTTCCGCGCTGGCTCACTTGATGAGTTGGCGATGCTCCTGCATCATACTCCTCGGCTTGAAAACTTTCATGGGATCCTATCCATGAGCTCCTGCATGGTCTGTCCATGCTTCTGTATCTCCGCTTCTGTCTCCCAGCTGGCATCTTCTACTGCGTGGTTCTTCCACTTGACCAGATACTCATAGTATTCTTTTCTCCTGGTCTTCTTACCCACTTTCTTGTCGAGTATGCACTCCATCTGTGGCTTTTCTGCTATCGGCATCTGCTTTGTCCACTGGATCACTGGCTGCTCCATTCCAGTCTTTGCTTCTCCAGCCCTATATGGGTATAAATCTGCGATATTGAATATCAGAGATATTCCAATGCCATTCGGCAACTCGATCTCATAAGAATTCTCTCTGAATTTCTTCAGGACCCTGCATGGTCCGAATTTATTCATTTTGAGCTTATTGTATGTTCCCCTTGGGAACCTTTCCTTTCTCAAATGTGCCAGAACTAGATCACCAACTTCAAACTGAAGTTGTCTCCAATGCTGATCTGCTCTATGCTTGTGCTCCTGATTTGAATCTATCAGTCGTTGCTTCACCCTGCTGTGAAGTTCTTTCATCGCCTCCGCGAATTCTTCTGCACTAGCACTGCTAGTCACAGTCTGTTTTGAATCCCTCGGTTCAGAAACTCCTCTCGGCTGCATTCCATATACAACCTGAAATGGACTTTTTCCTGTGCTCCGATTCACTGAATCGTTGTATGCAAACTCTGCCTGTGGTAATATCTCATCCCAACTGTTGTGGTCCTCTGTCACCAAGATTCTCAGCAAGTCTCCCAGACTTCTGTTGACTACTTCCGTTTGTCCATCCGTCTGCGAATGATAAGCATAACTAAATGCTAAGTTAGTTCCCAGCTTTTTCCATAGCGTCCTCCAGAAATGCCCTATGAACTTAGTGTCTCTGTCCGAAACTATGCTTTTCGGCAATCCATGGAGTCGAATGACCTCTTTGAAAAACAAATTTGTGATGTGAGTCACATCGCTGGTCTTCTGGCATGCGATGAAATGTGCCATTTTAGAAAACCTGTCCACTACTACAAAGATGAAATCAAATCCTCTTTGCGTCCTTGGTAATCCCAATACAAAATCCATGCTTATCACATCCCATGGCCTCTCTGGTATGGGAAATGGCGGATAAAATCCTGCATTATGCTTCCTTCCCTTCGAATGCTGGTAAATTCTACACCTGCCAACGAGCCTCTTGACATCTGCTCGCATGCCTGGCCAAAAGTATGATTCGCTCAACTTTGCGAATGTTTTGTCATGGCCAAAATGTCTTGCCAATCCACCGCTATGTTTCTCTTTCAACAAGTTCTCCCTCATGGAGAAATTTGGAATACACAGTTGATTGCCTCTTAATAGCAATCCTTCCTGGATCATATAATCTATCCATGGGCTTCTCTCTCTGAAAACTGGACTCTCAGCTGCTTCATACGCTTCTCCAAAATCTGCATCTCCTGCATACATGTCCCTGAGATTTTCAAAACCCAATGTTTTGACTCGGAACTCCTACAACAACAAACACTTCCTGCTCAAGGAATCAGCCACTTTGTTAGCAGTACCCGAAATATGCTTAATCACAAACATGAAATTCTGCATATACTCTACCCATTTAGCATGTTTCTGATTCAACTTCTCCTGTTGATTCACAAACTGCAATGCATTATTATCACTATACAATACAAATTCTTTCGGGATCAAGTAATGCCTCCACTTCTTCAACGCCTGTATGATAGCATAAAATTCTTTATCATACGTGGAGTATTTCAGTTTCGCTTCATCCAGCTTCTCGCTGAAATATGCAACTGGTTTGTCTTCCTGACTCAAGACCGCTCCTATGGCATACCCGCTTGCATCACATTTCACCTGGAAGGTCTTCTGGAAATTCGGTAACACCAAAACCGGTTGTTCCGTGATCTTTCGCTTCAACAGATTGAAGCTCTTCTCAGCCTCTGTTGTCCAGTGAAAAGACTTATGCCGCTTCTTCACTGTGTCCATCATCGCTACGCTAATTCCATTGAAATTCCTGATGAATTTTCGGTAGAAACTAGCCAAACCATGAAAAATCCTCACCTCGAATACATTTCTTGGCGATGGCCAATTCTTGATCAGCTCTACCTTATCCGGATCCATCTTCAATTCATTTTCCGAAATAACAAAACCCAAGTAAATGAGCTCTGTCTTCATAAACGAGGACTTTTTTATGTTTATCAACAACTTCTCCTGCTGTAGCTTCCTCATCACAATGGCTAAATGCTTCAAGTGCTCTGCCTTTGATTTATTGTAAATTAGTATGTCATCCAAATAAACAATGACAAACTTCTCGATAAATTCCCTTAGGACTTCATTCATCAGCCTCATAAAGGTACTTGGTGCATTTGTTAAGCCAAACGACATGACTAGCCATTCATACAAACCTTCATTAGTCTTGAAGGTTGTTTTCCATTCTTCGCCTTCTCTCATGCGAATTTGGTGGTATCCGCTTTTCAAATCTATCTTTGAAAAATATCTTGCCCCACTTAGGCAATCCATCAGATCATCCATTCTCGGCAGTGGAAACCTATACCTGATGGTTATCTTATTGATCACTCTTGAATCAGTGCACATCCTCCAGCCTCCATCCTTCTTTGGACTGAGCACTGTTGGAACAACACATGGACTCAAACTTTCTCTGACCAATCCTTTGTCCAATAACTCCTGGACCTGCATTTTAACCTCCTCGTTTTCTTACGGTGTCAACCTATATGCGGATTTATTCGGCAAACTAGCTCCTGGTATAAGGTCAATATGATGACTCACACTCCTCATCGGTGGCAACGAATGAGGTAATTCGTCCACTATGATGTCAGCGAACTCTTCCAGCAGTTCCTGAATCTCATCTGGCAAATCGTCCACTCTTGTGCTAGTTAGGACAATCCTCAGCTTCCTGACCACAAAGAACTGTGGATCTTCTTTCTTCTTCACCTCCGTAAGAAGCTGAGGATTGTCCTAATCATTAACCATAGGAGGTTGTCTCAATCATTAACCATAGGAGGATTGTCCTAATTAGGAGAATAGGAGGTTGTCTCAATCATTAACCATCCACCATATGTTTTACCATAGTCAAAGTAGGACAATAAGTTATCTTTGGAACCACTTATTTGTTAGGAATGCATTCAAATAGAAACCACAAGCGCTCTTCCCAATACACTTATCATACATAATATTTCAATACTTCAAAGAACAACAACTTAGGTGTTCATTCCTAATTGGTGAACATTAGAGAATTGAATGGAAAATGACACTATACTAATCATTTAGAGAGAACACAACAAAATTAAATCAATAGAAATACACAAGAATACAAC
>JASDQU010818408.1:35684-55039 GCA_032191745.1 Picea mariana | reverse complement strand
AATTTTCCTCTTGTTCTTATATTAAGCGCACTATTCTCTTAGCCATGAAATCCCTTAATTCTTGTTTTTTCTGTTCTATAGCTTCCTCTTCTTCTTTCCTTCAGATCTGTTCTCTCTCAATCCAAGTCCTTCCTAACAAAAGTGAAAAAGGAGCGTTGTTCTCAATAAACTTAATGACCTCGAATCCTTCTTCTGTCAATGTTCCATGAGTAATCATAGGCACATGAGTAAGTCTTCCACATAGGGTTATCATCTTTCCTTTAAACAATCCTACTCCTCCCAATGAAGGAATCATAGCACGCTTTCCCAAAATTTCCCAAGTACTTTTTGGCATAATGTTCACCTGTGTTTTTGTATCTAATACACAGTCTATGTCGAAGTCTCCTATTCTTTTTTCTATGCACTCTTTCTCTTTTAAGATCTTTGATAAACTGATGTCTCTGTGATCTTTCAATGTTTCTTTCATCTGCAATAATATAGCCTCTGATTCTTTTTGGTTCTTTGGCATATTCTTAGTCTCTTGACCTTCCTCATGGTTTTCTTGTCTCATGTTCATCTTTTCAACTTTAGAAATCATTCTAGGGAAATCCAAAACTTCATGTCCAGTAGCCTTACAACAAAGGAAAATAGGACCTTTACCAGGACATTCCTTAGCAAGATGTCCCGATCTTCTACAATTATAACATAATGTCAATCCTCTCTTTATCTTAAATGATCCCCAACCTTTCCTGCACTGCACAATGGGATCACAGTGATGGACCTGAAAAAAATTCTTTCTAGGGTCCTGCATCCACTTGTTAGTCCAACAATTCTTTCTATTCATAGGAATAACATATCTTTCACTATTTCTACCAGATCTATTCATATCACATCTTCTTTCTTCTAGCCGTGCCCTATTTTTCAGACTAGGACAAAATCTATCATATGTACCTACATCCATTCTTTCAAAACAAAAATTTCCAATTATCTTACCTTTATCAGAGCACCAAGCTTTAAGTCTTTTCTTCAAGTTAGACTTCTCTTCTTGGCACAGAGCTTCACAAGTCAAGTAGAGTACTACACACTACAACAACATATCTATGCACAAAGTTTTCTCTTTTCCTCAGTTCTCAACAATCACAGTTTCAGGTCCCGACAACAGAACCATTTTTTGGCACAGGGGTAGACCCAGGGTTCAACCCTTCAACAATGCACCAACAAAACCCTACCTACTGGCCCTTTTGACAACACCTACGAAGCAGATGAAGTCTCACCCGAGGTAGAGGTAGGGGGGGTTGTAGGACTCAAGTGTATACAACGTAGCCGGGACACAGATTTGTGATCACAATACTTAACAGAGCACTTAACTATTAATACTAATTAGTCTTTATCCCTTTATCCACATCGAAGGTAAAACCTTAATTATAAAACAACGCAGTATTCAATAAGATTTAACACATCCAAGCACTTAGCACATAGAAATATATTATATCGAGCATTCATTCATATCACTAAGAACTAAGCTACTGCATCATATGTATCTAACATATATAAAGATTCAATACTAAGCATAAATAACATCAATAACACAAAACAATCACAACACAGGATATACGTGGTTCACCCCCAGCGTGGGATGACGTCCACCAAATCTTCTTCTTCTTTATTATCTTCTTTCAATCTTCTTACATGCAGAGAGCCACAAAACCCACTCCACATAGGACAGGAGATCTGCGCACACCTCGTTAGATCCTCCTTCCCCGATCTAGGTCACAACACAAATCCTTCTTACACAGTCTGTACACAAGATTCTTACAATCACTTGCACTTAGCTCTACAAGTCTTAACACATAGTATGCACACAACCTCTAGATCCACACTAAGCCGATTCTACTAGGTCTCTCTTCTATCCTCTTCTCTTCTTTCTTATATCACCTAGATATCTATTTATACATTACAAAAGGGGCCTAAAACATGGGTAAACCCATGGGATAACATCCCATACATGTTACATAAACCATAAACCCAAAAATCCCGTAAAAGGGGGAAAGATACCGTGATCTCCACTTCGCCTGGGCACTCCATCTTCGACCAGGCTGTCGAAGTCTCAAAAATGGTCAAACATGACCAAGGTTCTCCAAAACTTGGTCAAGGAACAACACTGTCTATGGTACATCAACAATCTATTAGACCATTTTCATTACGGAAATCACTGTCTGATCTGGACCATTTTTTGAACTGGAAAATGCCTGTCCGTCAGAGAATCTCAAACCACTTTCCGAACTGGGAAGGAACTTCCCATCCTGGACCATTTTTGAAGCTGGAAAAATGACTGTCCCTAAATCAATGATATATATATCAGTGCTCCCTCCCAACCTGGAGAGCCATCTCTTCCCTTTTAAGCTAAGGGAGTTATCTCCATGATCCCACACTTGTCTTGTAAGTATGCAAACTTGATCCTGAACAAAGGTTTTGTCAAAATATCTAATGTTTGCTCATCTATGGAGATATACTAGATATTCACTTCTCCTTCATGGAATTTATCTCGAATAAAGTAGTATTTGATCTCAATGTGTTTCAACCGTTCATGAAACATTGGGTGTTCAGATAACCTTATACAACTTTATAGCTTAAACAATGTAGCTTAAAAACCTCTACATTGTTGTATATCTGAGTTGCTTGGATTGATTATTAACCAATCAATGTTTTCTTGGCATATGCAGGTTTTATCTGAACAATCACGTACATATGCAGGCTGTCTATGTCTAGGGTGTGTATATACGGTTCTGTTGCCAGAATAGTCCTCCTTTTAGGTGCATTTTGGTGTTTTTTGGGTGGGTTTTGAGTGTTGTTGAGTCTTCTTGGGTCCTTGTTCTGTCTGTTGAGTGCTTGTAGAGTGATATGAAGCTGTATTATTATTGATTTTTTTGCAAACTTGTTTCTTGTTATTTATCTCATTTTTAGTCCTTGCATTTAGGTCTGAGTAGTAGCTTCTTGGTGTCCTACTTGGTTTGTCTTCCTGTGCTTGTAGCAGGGTCTGTTTGAGAGGTTATTAGTTCAAATTTTCATTTTCAGTCCTTTATATTGAAAATACAAAACAAATTGTTTTTGGATTTTCATTTTCCTATATTGAAAATACAAAAAATTTTCAATTCATTTGAAGCATTTTCACTTTTGTCTAGATTGCATTAGTCTTGGAATTTTAGGAAAGATTTCATTGTCAATGAAATTGAAAGAGACTACATCTTGTGCACAACATTTAGAAGCATACTATTTCTTTTGAAAAACAAGATTAGTACTTAGAAATGTTTTTACATGCACTTCTTTCATATGTTGAGTCATAAAACCATTATTTTCACAACCATACCTCTCGAGTAAGTAGAAGCCACTAAAATTAATGCCCAACAATTAAAATTGATTAGAAAGATTTTATATTTTAGGGTACAAAAACAAGTTTAGGATTTAGGGCCTTGGAATAGGATTTTGTGAGTAAATTTATCCAAGGCTATAAAACTCAATGCATGTGTCTGTCCAGGGAGTGGTGAAATCCATTGTATAATTGATGTTCTCAGGAGACTCCACTAAAACCAGAGTTAAGCACGAGGTTGCACGAAGTTGGTTCTAGATATAGCCCTATAATACCTTCCTAGCATCAGATATATTTCTGGGGTTCTATTCATATTTGAGGGTTATTGGGGTACCTTGGTGCTTCTTGAGCTTTAGGCTTAGCTACCCTACCCATACGGTGGACCTAACCTGTGACTATTCGCCCGAGCATTGGTTATACCACGATGACCTTAGTTAACCTATCCTAGGTATCCACACATGTTACTTACAAGGGTTACTTTGCAGGTACCCTGAGTTAGATAGGGATTAGACAACACACAAACGTTATGGAGGGTCTTCTCTTTGGAGGGGTCTGAACGATTTCACTGTGAATCCCATGAGGATCCTTATAACTAATTTTGTTACCTGCACTCTATTTTTAGGGAGTCTCAATCTCTTCCTGAGAGAGGCATACCTTCTTTAGTTCGGGAGGCCCCTTTTCAACCACCCTCTCTTGTTTGCATGCATTGACATCTAGTTTTATTTATGAGTGTGCTCTTTGTTTATTAGTTGGCCTTAGGATTTTTCATTGCATCACAAGTTTTGAGTCATCATGGAGAAAGACCAGCCTCCCCACCAGTCTCATCGCCTCTTGAATCAATTACCACAATTTGGTATGATATCAAAACTACCTCCTAAAATTCACAGAGTTAATAAACGTGGTATGTAAATATCCACTGCTCAAGCTCACGATCATCTCATCATGTGTACTGATTCGACTCCAACCTCCACTATGGTTAGTGGATTTCCTGTGACTCCCTCATTATCACTTACTTAGATTTCAGGGACTCCCTTAGTTAGCACTACCCAATCCATGAGCTCAGTTCAGTCCATGGGGAATAATCCTTTTATATTCTTGAATGGTATGACTTCGTCATCATCGATCTCCATTCCCCTGAAAAAGTTTCGACGAGAATGACTAGTTATAGTGCTTAGTCGATGCCTTTGGCCTTTAATCATTTTTCTTTTGGTATGCCGAATATGATTTCACACATGTCATCCTTCATTCTGACATCTAACGTCAATACTAGTTTTGGGTCAGGGGGAACGTCACCTCCTTATAATCCTTTCCCGTTTGGTGGGGGTCATATCCATCAGTCATTTCCTACGATAGGGGGTTGCAATCGTCCCTCTATACCCAATCCTAGTTATCATTTTCAAGGATGGAATGGACAAATGGACATAGTTTCTTCTTCATATATCCCATCCATCTATCCTTCGTCCACAATGCTTGTTCCCATGAAATATTTTATTATGGAAAATCCTCTTTTAACCTCTTGTATGAAATCAAGGGGGAATCAATTTTATAATATTTGAAACCCCCTGCATGAAGTTCTTTCATCAGGGCGCAATGTATATCCTCATATGGGTAATCTGTATCATATCAATTTTTTCTCACAAGTGGTCCCATCAGTGATGATTCCTTTACATTCTTTCATGAATCAATCAGGAGGGGGATATTATCCTACTGGGCAGGGCCATTTTTTTTACCATAACTCTCCTCGGCCCACAGTCTCTCAAAGTTAGTATTTCCTTGGAGCATGGTCTCATATGCTACAACAAAGGCTCCCTTTTATGTCCACGCTAAATTTTCCAGATCTATCGAGATTAATGAATGACCCCATGTGTCATGATATGACATGGAACCTAGTTCCTGCCAAGCTTCCCTTAGACATTTCTAAATTTGACGTTAAGAGTGGTGAGGATCCAGACGATCATGTTACTACTTTTCACTTATGGTGCTTGTTGAATTCTCTTAATAATGACTCGGTCCATTTGAGACTGTTTCAATGCACCCTAATTGCAAAATGGTACATCGAGTTAGCAGGGGGAACATATCGAAATATCCATGAGTTGGTCGTAATTTTTCTCAACCACTTTCAACTTACGGTTCGTTATGACACTAATACTGATCTTTTATTGACTTTCCATTAGGACAAAGCCACCCACATCTCATACCACATTCAAGAGTGGTGTAGAAGAAAGAGGTTGATTAAAGCTAATATTATTCCATATTTTCTATTAGAGTGGTTCCTTAAGTCCTTATTGCCATATATTTCGAAGGATGTTTCTACATCCATGGTAACGACTAAGGAAGAGGCCATATTAAAATCCCAACAATTAGATCTTATATACGCTCAATATAGGACACTCTATGAAAATATTCCTGACGCACCACAACCGAGTAATGATTCAATACAAAATACTGGGCCCCATGTAGATGGAATTATAGGGTCAAAAAATTCCAAGTCTATAGATTAGGTGACTATTCAGACGAAAAATTTGTCTCTCAACCAGTTTGCAGTGGGAGAAGCTACGATTTTATCTCCTCCCGCCTAGTCATTAGAAATACATTCCTTGAAGTCAACGAACCCGAAGGGAATAAGAGGAAAGGTAGAAATAATAACCGAAAGCATGGGGATAATAACAACAATAATAAGAACAAGGATAGTCAGAATAATGACAAATATGGTAACAATGCTGGTGAGGGAAAGAAGGAAAAGTAGAAGGTGAAGTTTCCATGTAATATGTGTAAATAAGATCACCTTACCCATTTATTCCCTAATATAGAGGAATCCTCAAGGATTATAGTGCAACATCCTGCTGTGTTAACTAATCCATTTCCGCATAATCAAAATATGGGCTCAAAAACCTTGAACACCAGAAATGCGTTGGCTGGAAGTCAAACTCCCTCGTCACATGATGGTGTCCATCAATGCATGAATATGGTCTAATCTAAGGTTAGAATAGCCACTAGGACTCTTGATTATGGTCCTACACAACCTACTTTGGGTACATAGCCTCCCCCTCCAGAAACACCTTTACAGATTGATAAGCCTGACCCCATGCCTCATGTTTCGAAAGAAGTTCTTAAGCGCTCTACTCATAATCCCAATTCCAGAGCTGTCCAAAATTACTCAATTGTCAAAGATTTGGGCCAAACACCATGTGGAATGCCAGCTTTGGATGTACTCCAAAAATTCCCAACATAGAGGAATTCCTTTATATCTGCGTTGGGGGATATTGACTCAAGTGACTCGAAAGTTATCAAAATCGATGCCATAGATGTTGAGCCTTGATTACCTTGCAATGCAACTTTTCAAATCCATGTGGAATGTATGGATATCACTATTAAGTGTATTTCCATCGATGAAGGTGATTTGACATCTGTGATGTCTCTAGCTTATTGGAAAGCCATTGGATATCCCCATATTTCTTAGTCTTGAATATGTTAACTGCGTTTGATTGGTGTTCGTTTAGACCCCATGGTATCCTCCTAGCTCTTCAGGTCAAGTTAGGTAGTAAAAATGTGGTAGTTGAGGTCGAGGTGGTTGATGCACCCCTTGACTACAATATTTTACTGGGGCATAATTGGCCTTAGTCTATGACAAATTTCTTGTTGTCAGTGTTTCATATTTTGTGACTTCCTTAAGAAGGGAAGGTTGTGATGATCGACCAATTATATTTCTCCCACTCCAGTTCCTCTGCATCGATGGGACCCTCAGTCCTCATTGTCAAGAATTATTAGAAGAAACTAATAATATTGGTTTCAGAATGTATCCTTCCTTGATAGGAACCTTTAATTTCTCGGTGCCAATATCGTATATTAGTGCCGTTCCGATGAATCCTCATCATCATTGAGGCTTGTCTCATTTAGTACTTCATATTTTGATGATCCATGGACTCTACCTTCTCCGAATGCGTTGTATGAAGGTTACTCACATATCATAGTGGCAATGTCATTTTCTATAGTCGAGATTGCATATCAACCTATCCTGGAAGCTGTTGTAGACCCAAATCCTCCCCCTTCGCAGGCAAAAGAGGTGGATTCTATCCTAGATCCCATATGGGCCATAAAATTATCTAGTCCACATGATTGCCTCAACAATACTTTTCCTTTGAATGAAGTGATCTTAGAGGCTGTGACTGGTCCTAAAAGGCCTTAGGAGGGCCTTCACCACAGATCTTATTTCCTCCCAGATCTTGAAAGGATTGAACAAGATGAGTTTAGGTCCACCATCAGCGAGATCGTTTGTCACATCGTTGTCCCATTGGATAAGCATGACATATATTTTGAAGGGAACATGGAGAACATCTCTCCTTCCATTGTGATCAACATCTCTCGAACCCCTGGCAAGGTTGAGAATGTTTATATTGGTGTAGATTGCTCGTCTGAAGAAATTTAGATTTACATCGATATTTTTAAGGAATTCCGAGATGTGTTTGCTTGATCATATGAAGAAATTCTAGGGATAGAACCTAGTAATGTCAAACATGAAATCAAGACTTATCTGAATGCTAAGTCAATTGGACGATGACTTAGAGATGTGAATCCCATAAAGGCTCATGCCATTAGGGCAGAGGTTGAGAAGCTGCTTAATGCTGGCTTCATCTATCCAATTCCCTTGATAGAATGGGTATCCAATATTGTTCCTATGGATAAGAAGCAAGGAACCATCCAAGTGTGTATGGATTTCTGGGATTTGAATAAATCTTGTCTGAAAGATAATTTACCT
This sequence comes from Picea mariana, assembly GCA_032191745.1. Lineage (NCBI taxonomy): Eukaryota > Viridiplantae > Streptophyta > Pinopsida > Pinales > Pinaceae > Picea > Picea mariana. The sequence continues at coordinate 46,937 of JASDQU010818408.1, read as the reverse complement.
ACACTATTTATTGACCAAATCATTGATGAGAGTGCATGGAGTAAAATATTTTCTTTTATGGATGGATTTTTAGGATACAATCAGATTCAAATTAAACTCTAGGATCAACATAAGACAATGTTCATTTTTCCTTGGGTTACATTTGCATACCGAAAAATTATTTTCAGCCTTAAAAATGTCGAAGTGACTTTTTAGCAGGATATGACCTTTGTTTTCCATGACCTCAAACATATAGTCGAGGCTTATCTAGATGACCTTGCTGCGAGGGTTGATCATCCTGTTAATCTTTGGCTAGTGTTTTAAATATGCCATAATTATCTTATTCAATTAAACCCTCATAAATGCATCTTCTGCATCAGTTTAGGCCGCCTTTTGGGATTTATAGTTTTCTAGTAAGGGATCATGGAGGAATCGATAAAGGTGGATACAATACTTCGATTTCCTCCCCCGCAAAACATGCGTCAGCTTCAGGGTTTGCAGGGGAAAGATAAATTCCTGCGTTTCTTTATAGCCAACTATTCTAAAATCACTAAGGGTTTTATGTGTCTCTTGAAAAAGGATACTTCGTTTATGTGGGATGAGCGAGTCCAAAAGTCCTTTGATGCCCTTAAGAAATCCCTAGTGTCGACACCTCTGCCGAGTCCTCTAGAATATAATAGATATTTCCTAGACGATTGGTATGGTTCTCATTTAGAAGGATGATGAACTCCATGAGCAAGTTATCTATTATCTTAGTCGAAATCTAATCGGTCCTGAACTTAAGTACTCTCACGTGGAAATTCTAGCCTCAACAACCATGCATGTGGTTAAAATATTTGCCATTATATCTTACTTCACAAGAATATAATGGTAACCAACATCAATCCATTTCAATATGTCCTGACAAGGTGTATCATAGGGGGGAAGCACAATAAATGGATTTTTATTTTGCAGGAGTTTGATCTCAATTTTGTCTCTGCAAAATATAAGAAATCGCCAGTCTTTCTGGAATTAATGTTAGAATTCCATAGGCAGGTTCAGGATACCTCTTTCGATGACTCATTTGATGATGATCACATTTTCCTCATCTCATATTTTGACCTCTGGTATGGAGACATTTTTATATATCTTCAAACTCTGAATCTTCCCCGACATCTTTCGAGGGACGACCGATGACATGCACACCATCAAGCCAAAAACTACCTCATTAAAGGTCACACTTTGTATCGCTGAGGGGTGGATTCTATTATACATCATTGTTTGACTCATAAAGAATCTTAAGCTGTACTCAATGACCATCATATTGGGGAATGTGGTGGTCATTTATTCGGACTTGTGACAAATCAAAACATATCGCGAGTTGGTTATTTTTGGCCATTGATTTTTAAAGATTGTGTAGAAGTGGTCAAGAAGTGTCACCCTTTCCAGGTGTTTTGTCATAAGATGCACTTGCACCTTGCCCCTCTTCACCCATTCATTACCATCAGTACCTTAACCAAGTGGGGGGTGGATTTCATGGATTGCAACCTAACCTCAGCTGGGGGGAACCATCACATTATCATGGCCATGGACTATTTTACCAAGTGGGCTGAGGCCTTGCCTACAATTAAATCTGATGGTGAGACTACAACACACTTCATATTAAGTCAAATCATATCTCAATTTGAAATTCTGAAGCATATTATCACTGAGCATGGAAATCACTTTCAGAATAAGATGATGACAAAGTTGACATCAAAACTTGGGTTCAAGAAAGATCATTCGTCATCATATTATCCCCAGGAAAATGGCCAAGTAGAGGTTGTGAATAAATCTCTGAAATCCATTTTGAAAAAATCTTTCAAGCAAAGTAAATATAACTGGCACATGATGCTATACCCTGCTCTATTGGCATACCAAACTGTAGTAAAGATTTCCACTGGTTTTTCACCGTTTCAATTGGTTCATGGAGTGGAGTTAGTTCTTCCCATTGAATGTGAGATTCCTTCTTTTAAGTTATCAAATGAGCTCCTACCTAACACAATTGATCTCGAAGAATGCCTTGTACACTTGGAGCAACTCGATGAGTTTCGTAGAGATTCCTCCCTAACCATCAAGGAGAATAAGTGATGTGTTAAGGTCCAGTATGATAAATATGTCCACCCCCGACAATACACTGAGGGTAACTTGGTCCTTCTTTACGATCAAGCTAAAGAACCGTTAAGGGCAATAAAATTCAATCCAATGTTGCACGGTCCTTATATTGTGATACGTGTCCTCGAAAAAGGAGCCCATGAGTTAGAGGATTATGAAGGGAAAGTTCTGAAAGTGTCCAAAAATGGGCTCTATCTCAAAAAGTATTATGCTTGATCCCTCCATCTCGGGAATGAGATTTGTATATTATTGTACTTTGGTGTATATATTTTTATTTTTGTTCTTTTGTGTCTCTGGTTTGCTTATTGAGTTTCCCTTTGGTTGGAAGATGTCAATAGAATCATTGGTGTTCCTAGGATTTCCATATGGTGACAATCGTCATACTCAAAATGTATCTTCCACCGCTTGGGTTATCTATTCACCTGAGGGACAACTAGTGTCTTTAGGAGGCATTTGTCCAGAGCCATCGATGAACAATGTGGCTGAGTATAGCACCGTTATTGAGATATTACACGATGCCATTTCATATGGTGTTCAATTTTTAAAGGTTTTCTTGGATTCCCAGTTGGTTGTGTCTTAGTTGAATGATAGGTATCGAGTCAATTATCCTACACTACTCCGACGATTCCTTTGGGTATGAATTTTGGAATGATATTTTGATTTCATTACTTATAATCATATCCCTAGAAGTTATAATCAAGTATCCTATGCATACACTGATTACGTTTTAGCTTTGCATTTGTCGCATAACTAAGTAAAGGAAACATACATTCATCCATTGAAAAATATATAGGTAAAGATGAACACATAATTTTTTTGTATTTTATTCATCAAGTTCAAAAATATGGTATCATAGTACAAAATTACGCTTTTGTCCCTAAAAAATATACATATATGGCCGGTACATCAAATGACCATGGCATCTAATCTTGAGGTCCTAGGTGCTCATCATGTTAGCATACTATAATGTCAGAAAGATGATGAAAGAGTCTCACCCATGCATGGGGTACACCTACAACCTTCCTCTACATAGCATCTGGTAGGTCCTCGACCTGGATCATAGGTATCCTATGCGTCAGACATGCTAGGTTTCCCTACACGTTCTGAAGAACTCTCTCTGCTTCCTTTCCAGCAATATCATCCCCTCAGCCCCTACGTCGATGCCATGGGTATCCATCTAATCATCATGGACATACATCTACATAATATATTTAAATGTTAATATATGATACCATACCAAAAATATTTTCATTTTTATTTTGCATTTATCAAATAAAAAAACACAAAAAATAAATTTCATACCAATCTCCCCAAAGGAGGATCTTGGTGGTAATGGAATGTCGCAATCCCCTCGATAGTCAATCCCCTCATAGGGATATTTATCGTTGGAAATGACATGTCATCACCACCAGTGAAAAAACTTATCATCATAGGGGGTTGGTACCCTACCACCTCCCAACCGCCTCATCACTTCACTCCAACGGATCATGGCTGGATCACGTAGACTATAAGGAGGAATTTATACTTTGTGACTAAGGGATAGATCCCTCTCAAAGAAAAATCTACATAAGATATATGCAAACCCAAAGTTTCTCATCCTTCCAAGTTTGCAGTCGGTAAGCTGGTTCTTCACATTGGCCAATAACGAAGTGCTCCAATCATAAACTGTGGGTATGAAGCACTCTAGAGCATAAAACATAAGAGGCCTCGATGCCTTATGTAGCAAGGTTGATCTAGATATCTGTGTGAGAACTAGAAAGATAACATTCAAACTCAAGCTCTCAATGGCCCTAATAAGAAGTTGGCTCCCTACTTTCTGTTTATCTGCGACACATCAGGTATATATGTACTGGTCTATGCTCATCCCACCTCTAGCCTCTTGGGCCTTGATTTTTACCATCTCGCCTCGACAAGACAAACCTATGATGAAATAGACGTCATCCACCTTAATTATTATTTGTTTCCCATCAATATTGAAGACATAGGCTTCCAGATCTCAATAATTTATCAAAGTCTAAAGCAATGTCGCTTGTGCCCTCAATTATTTTATAGCCAAAAATTTATAAATCCCACATAATTGTAATGCATTAGGGGATGTCATATCACGTTCCACTACTACATCAACATCCTCGTGTTCCATTTCTCTCCATTCAATCACCATCCTGCAAAGGAAATTCATAATTTTGAGTCAGTTTTTATAAAAAACATATGCACAGACTTGTACGTGGACAACAATTTAAGCAGTCTCATATAGGGCTTGATATACACAGGCATGATTTGATTTTACCATGTACATCGGGTTGTGTACATGGCATGATAAAATGTATCCCGCGTACACCGAGTTTCCCATCTTGCGGTCTCAAAATCTTAAAATACATACACCAAATAAAAAATTTAAACTATTGAAATGGAAGAGGAGGGAATGAGTACTTACTTGGTCCAGAGGTTTTCCAATTTTGTTKACCRTAGATCCYGAAWTYRTCACTAGAATATCATGGGTGAAATAAGATCAAAATCACTATGGAGGTAAAAAACTCAAAATGACATAGTAAAACTCATTGTTTTTACTATTTATAGAAACGTTTTACCCATTTTATATAGTTTTCTCCTCGTATTTCCTATTTTTTGAAAACACATGGACTAATTATGTAGTGTAAGACATGGTTTTAAGTATTTTTTTTCAGTTTATGATGGATTTTCAACATTTCTTATCCCATTTGTTCCTCTGGTAGGTATATATCATCACTGGCATATAGGATAGGTTTTCACCTTTCTTTGAATTTTTGCATCATCCTATGATCACGATTCATATGCCCTAGGTATGAAACCATTTTGTTTAGCAACACAAAACCTCCTCACTATTACTAGAAGTGTTATTAAGTGGTAGAGACTTGCGAAACATGGGTTCCCTAGTTAGAATCTTTTTTCTATTTGATGCGTATGAAAAAGTCACTCCATAGGTCTGGGTGTCCCTTATAGTCCTGCTATGACATTGCATTGAAACCTCATATTTCTGCTCAATATACTATTCTGGCCATTACTCATGGGACTCCCACAAATGTCGAGTTGTAATTGCATTTCATTATCTTTCTTGCATTTTTGAGCCTAATACCCGATCCCTCTTTCTCCTTATAATCCCATTTCCCCAACATTTCTCACCATTCACCAAGTAGTGCCTTTCATATATCCTTTGCAACTTGACATCCCTTACCCCAAGAGGAAACATCCCCTCGAGTGTCCATATCCTGCACATGTTCCCGTACATTGAGCATAGGTATGTTCCACTGCATGGAACTAGTTTTATTATTCGCAACACTCGTTTCCTCTCTTCTATCATATCATTCATTTACCTCTTTTTGAGACTTTAATAATATGAAAAATACAAAGGAAAAAAAAAACATATAGAATGTTGGATTTTCACTTTGCAACTTAGGTTTAGGGTTTCTGCTGCACTGTCACAACTTTCGCCATGCTGGGGCTCATGACTCTGAAGAAGGGAGGGTCGAAAGGCACCTCCTATAGCCAGGTAACAACGAATGGAAGCCTGGGAGAGGGGTCAAAGAGACCCACTTTCGAGCCTCCCCCAGATCTACACTCAAATCTTTTGATAGAAGGAACCTTCAAAGATAAAGAGATGGACATCTACTCAGCTAACGCGCCAACACCTGCAACAACGTCAATGCTATGGCTACCAGGTAAGTGCATCCCACAAGCACCGCAGGCCCTAGAATACATCATCAGTTCACCACGCATTGAGGAACAAAAGCAATATATGTTAGTAGGCAAATTCTTAGGGCTCTGGCCCTCAGAACGAGACCTGATCAAATGGATATAACAGTGGTGGAAGCCAAAGGGACATTATGAACTGCAACTGGGCTCCAAGGGCTTCTTCACCATCATCCTGCATAACCTAGAGGAATACAACTGTATTTTTGATGGAGGACCTTATTTTTTCAATTCAGTGGGACTCTTCTTAAGGGTCTGGACAAAGAAAATTAGCCCTGAAAAGGAAGACTTTGCACATGCACCAGTATGGATCAGACTATACTCCCTACCCTAGAAATTCTGGCTGGAGGAGGTTCTGGCACGTATATGTAACACTATTGGGGTCTATGTTAAATCATCGAAGGCCACTAAGAAGAGATGATACACCTCATATGTGTGTATCTGTGTATAACTGAATATAGCCAAGCCGCTCCCGAGACCCATAATCCTAGAATACCATGATGAAGACTGGATTCAAACCATCGACTACGAACATATTCCGTTCAGATGTCAGAAATGTCATGAGCATAGACATCTCTTCAGAGAATGCCCCCTCAATGTCGCACACAAAGAGGGGAACTCAGAGGCCGAAAAAGACAAGGGTGACTTCGTTCAGGCATCAGGAAAGAGAAGACAAGGAGGAAGAAAACATGCAACCCAGGCAAGAAAGGATCCATCCACCAACAATAAATATGAGATACTAAAAGATCAACCGGAGAATCCCTCAGATCCAAAAAACCCCAAAGAATCCCAGAAGGAGAACATGCCCCAACAAACAGGCACAGGGAGTGAAGAAAAACTACAGGAGAAGGATCCAAGTAACTCGACAACAGATCCCGCTATTAGATTAGAGGAACACTTGGAGTCAGAGGACAAGGATGCCGAGATGGATCTCAATGAGCAAGAACTAGCAGGAGTGGACCTGGAGCATCTAGAGCACGCTTATTGTCACTAGAAATTGTACATCATACCTCCAGATCAATTATGGAAAGTGCACAAAGTTTTCCTCAACTCCTCAACTGGATCCATAGCAAGATCTAGTAAGGGTTTGGGAATACAGGGTAATCAGGAAAAGGGTCAGATCAAACCACAAAAAGATGAAAAGAAAAGGGGAAGGAAGTCAACAAACAAGCTCATACAAGAGATAGGTCACTTCATGGTGAACTCTGGTCAAATCCACCTCATCTCAGACAAATTTTCCCCTCTCCCCTCCCGCTCCTCCTCATGAAGATCATCTCCTAGAATATAAGAGGTCTCAATGGACATAGCAAGCAAAAACTGCTATGAGATCTGATGTTTGCAGAAAAACCAGACATTATGCTACTCCAGGAAACAAAATGCACCACTGAAGACATAGACAAGCTTCTCCCCTACTATTGGAAGCAAGGGGAAGCAATATCCACAGCAGCCATAGGCATAGCCAGAGGCCTAGCTATTCTATGGAACCCCAATACAACCATCATGGAAAAATTCATCACTACCAAATGGTCTATTACTGAGCCTACAGGCTCATTGGCTCCAATAAACTTGGCCACCTTACTAATGTCTATGGGCAAGCTAGCCCCAGGGAAAAGCAAGCCTTTCTCAGTAATGTGGAGTACTTGTCTACCTTAATCACGAACAATAGATGGATTGTAGGCAACAACTTCAATCTCATTCGCAACCTGGAGGAAAAAAAAGGAGGAACTCGACACCTGGATTAGGAATCCAACGACTTCAATAGTCTCATTGACAAAATCAACCTCATAGACTTGGAAACACCCAATGGCATTTACACCTGGACAAACAGAAGAAATGGAACACATCAAATAGCTTGTAGACTAGATCAGTTCCTAATTTCATATGCCCTTATGTTGGAAGGCACAGCTCTTGAGGCAAGTATTCTGGATTTTCATGGATCAGATCACTAGCCCATTCAGCTCTAGCTGGAGGTGCCAACCACCCCAGGTCAAAAACCCTTCAGGTTCGAGCAGTTCTGGCTCAGTCACCCACATTTTCACAAAAAGGTCCACGAATGGTGGAGGGAGGCAGAGGTACCCCACAGCTCCAAGATGTACCGATTCCAACATAGGCTTAAGAACCTTAAGCAACAACTCAGACTTTGGAACAGGCAAACCTTTGGCAACATCTTCAACTCCCAAAAGCAGCTGACGGATGAAATGAGCACGATACAAAGGAAGATCTGGGAGCATGGTCTTACAGAAGATCTTAAAACCTAGGAAGCAGATATAAACCAACGGCTGGAGGTCAGGAAAGCCCAAGAAGAGACTCTGTGGAAACAAAAATCTCACATCTAGTGGCTCAAGGAGGGTGACCGAAACACAAAATTTTTTCACAGGACTACCATTCAACGACGACACACCAACCGAATCACATAGTTAACCTCCACCAATGGCCAACTTATCCACTCCCATGAGGATCTGGAAAAGGATCTGGTCACTTATTACAAAGATCTCCTCATGGAGCCACTTCTAGATAGATCTCAATCCATCACTAAGGTCACGCAACACATACCCACCTTAATAACTCCAGAACAAAACTCAGCCCTGCTCAGGCCCATTGCTATTGAGGAGGTGGATCAAGTGCTTCAGGACACCCCCAAAGGCAAGGCTCCAGGTCCAGATGGATTCACTAGCGACTTCTTCCATCATTGCTGGCAGATGATCAGGGAAGAGGTTTGGGAAATCATTGAATATTCCCGCTCTTCAGGACAAGTCCTCCCCACTCTTAATGTGACTTTCCTCACCCTCATCCCCAAAGAGGGGTAGATCTTTCACCCCATGCAGTTTCGGCCCATCGCTCTGTTGGAAAATATTGAACAAGCAGGGAATGCGTGTTGATGGTTGTTGTCATTGATGGAAAGTTTTCAGACAACGAATGGTTGTTGACATTGATGGATTTGTATCAGTCAGATTGCGACAAGATCACGGTTCAATCGTAACCATTGAATCCAAAACAGATCTGGACTGTAATTTATAGTCCTTGTCGGAGAGAGGATCTGATCCGTCAGATCGGAAGCTAATACCCGTTAGCCGTCAGATCTACAGAAGATGTGAGGGAGATAAGTCATCGGGGATCGGGACTTTGAAATGTCCAATTCACTCGACAACAAAAACCCCGAAATCGCGATATGTGATTTCACGATTTGATCGCAGCTGTTAAAGTAATATTGAGAGATGGACCATTGATTTTTCTCATCAGAGAATCAGGAATCGGAGTTTCACGAGTCTTGTGAACAATGACAACGAAAACCCTGAAATCGCGATATGTGATTTCACTATGTAATCACAGCCGTTGGATAAGAAGTGCTCTGGACCATTGATCACAGCCCGTATCGGAGTATCGGGGATCGAGACTTTGAATGCCAAAATCTCTTGACATCAAGAACTCCGAAATCACGAAACGAGATATTGCGATTCAATTGTAGCCGTTGAGCCAAGATTGCATATGAACCGTTGATCCAACTCACGACAGAAGACGACGTCAGCAAGAGACACATGGCACAACCAGGGAATGACAGGTGGTAGGCAGATTCAACACTTCAGGCAGACGTAAGTCATGAATCAGAGTGACACATGGCAGGATCTAACACGTGTCAAACCACGTGTGACGTCAGTAGAGGCATCGACGATCGGGACTTTGAAATGACAAAGTCACTTGATATCGAAAGTCTCGAAATCTTGAAGGGATCGGGACCGTCCATCTGAGGGACATGTGTCGAAGATCAAGGCGCCGTTGGCATTTTGTTCATCGGGAAATCGGGGATCCCANAGAGAATCAGGAATCGGAGTTTCACGAGTCTTGTGAACAATGACAACGAAAACCCTGAAATCGCGATATGTGATTTCGCTATGTAATCACAGCCGTTGGATAAGAAGTGCTCTGGACCATTGATCACAGCCCGTATCGGAGTATCGGGGATCGGGACTTTGAATGCCAAAATCTCTTGACATCAAGAACTCCGAAATCACGAAACGAGATATTGCGATTCAATTGTAGCCGTTGAGCCAAGATTGCATATGAACCGTTGATCCAACTCACGACAGAAGACGACGTCAGCAAGAGACACGTGGCACAACCAGGGAATGACAGGTGGTAGGCAGATTCAACACTTCAGGCACACGTAAGTCATGAATCAGAGTGACACATGGCAGGATCTAACACGTGTCAAACCACGTGTGACGTCAGTAGAGGCATTGACGATCGGGACTTTGAAATGACAAAGTCACTTGATATCGAAAGTCTCGAAATCTTGAAGGGATCGGGACCGTCCATCTGAGGGACATGTGTCGAAGATCAAGGCGCCGTTGGCATTTTGTTCATCGGGAAATCGGGGATCCCATTGACAAGAGTTTTGTGCAAGTCAGAATCGCGATCCGCGAAACCTCGATGAGTGGGGGCCAGATGTCAGCACAACAGCGAAGGAGGACGGTGGCGTAGTGGAGGCCAGCTGTCAGAGATAAGGATGTGGTCATGGAGTGATGGTCACATTGACTGGGAGCTAAGCTCATGAGGGATAGCGTATGAAAGGAGCCATCGGGAATCAGAGAATCGCGAGTCCGGAGGACTTGTGAATTTTGACATCGCAAATGCCGAAATCGCGATGAGTGAAATCCCGATTAGATCTGGACCATTGGGTCAAGTATTGATCGGAGGGTTGTTGTTCCTCCTCACACATTAACGCTTCATTTATGAATCAGTTAAGAGAAATGGACAGATGATGACAAATCGGTTAGCGTTTCAGTTGCCAAGACAGATGTCCTTGTATTACCGATTGGAAGGGGAAGTGGAATCGTCAAGGTAGCTTGTATAAAAGAATATGAACAAGACTGAATTAGGTTGGTCGTTCTGAAGAAAAAAAATTAGTAAACAGTAAGAAAAATAAAGAGAGTAGAGGCATATCAAGAAATGAAGCAAATGCATAGAGCGAGATGAAATACAGAGCAAAAGGATAGACATAACAGAAGCAGAGCAGAATAACAGAAGAAAGTGATGCAGAGCTGACCTGTTGAGGAAGAAGAATTGCAGAACAATTTGTTGAAGATCAGATTTACAGAACAGAGTAAAAATGGTAAGAAGTGATGCATCTGCATAAGTTGTCTGTGTATTCATTATTTAATATTATAGGGAGGTTGGGAGGTGCTCGGGAGGACTTGTCCTCAGAGGTTCAAGTGGAAGCTTGAACACAGGAAGTTGTTGTTTCCATCTGGTTGCAACCAGAGAAACTAGGGTGGCAAGGTGGTGCTAGGGAGAACAAGTGTTCTCTGTTATATAGGTTGGAGCCTGTGTAACTGGAAGTTGGTGCTTCCATCCAGTTGGTGCTGGAGATTTCAGGAAGTTGGTGCTTCCATCCAGTTGGTGCTGGAACATTCAGGG